>JAOYMZ010014986.1:0-36206 GCA_025802335.1 Pinguicula primuliflora
ATTGGTATGTATATGTGCACATGAGAAGCGGTGTGCTGCGGTGTGTGTATGGAACTATGGGGAGCGGTGCGCTGCGGTGTGTGTATGGACCTATGGGGAGCGGTGCGCTGTATCGCCCGACCATACATACTTTACCCATATAAGAGCTTCGGGGCTGCAGTAACAGAGCACATCTTTTGAAATTGAATTACTCTCTTGCCCTCCAAAGCATCTTTCTGGCTCATAAACCCTATGTGTCTTTTCGTCTTCATATAACATTAGTCGATACAAGCACGACCATACATGTTTTTTAAATTCCATTACTCCTTTCCTTGTGTGTCTTCATCTTCATAAGCGCCCTTTACTGCAAAACGTCACAAAACACATAATAAACATATCTGGCCCGCACCAAAATTCTTCTTCATCTGATACAGACGACGAATGGGTGGTAAACAGCCTCCCTGCACCACCAGTGGATAAGGACGAACCTCATACAAATCTTTAATCATTTAAATGACTGAAAATTATTCCTATAGACAAACAAGCAGTGAAATTGTTATTTATATGATCCACCATGTAATGTTTAATATTGTATTTATATGCGAGAAAGATCGTACATATTTATAGTTATGTTAATTTGAAAACTTATTTCCTACTTTGTTACTCTTTATTTTAGGCCGCTAAAATTGATTCCGAGGCTACAGCGATTGGTAGTCAGAATGGGCTAATAAATCAAGTGATCTTGAAGATCTTGATGAGGAACCTAAGGACGCTGAGATGATAAAAACTAAAGATGCGGAGGAGGAGGAAGAAGAAGAAGAAGAGGAGGAGGAGGAAGAAGAAGATGACAAATGAAAGAGGATGTGGATCTCATGGATGTTGATGCTGATGATGAGAATGAAGGGGAGGAAGACGAGGTACCTGAACCTGATCCCCTGGTGATCGCCGCTGCTCAGTGGGCGTGAGAAGAAGAACTGGAAGCATACTGAAGGAAAATGAACCTTATTTTGCAAGGTCGCCACCTCCATCCCCTCCATTACATCCACCTTAATTACCTCCACCTCAATCTGCATTGCCTGGAGATAGCTCCGGGTGTGGATCATCTCCATCCTCAGATGCAGATGCCACATCAAGGAGTAATGAAGTAAGTTACTGGCATGTTTCATCCCTCTCCCCCTCAGATGGTGACTCTGACTGCTGAGTCATAGTTGTTACAATCTTTTGGCCTATGTCATTACATATTTTTGCTGTGTAATGACATCGTTATATATGATGAACTTTTGACATGATATATTGGGTATCAGATCTTCCATTTCTGATAGATCAAATGAAGTTCACAAAACATGGCACCAAGTTTGTTGCACACATCAATCAAGTTCATGATAGAACCTCCACCAATAGGAATCCCTGCATAGTTCGTGCATAGCCCTGCACACGAAGAGTGGGTTCATCCCGACAGGCGTGATCCCGATAGGCATGATGACCTGATGCTTGGAGTAGTTTGTGTGCATATTTGAGCCACTCTCGTCAGACAATTGATCTGGGATTCAAGTTGCACTTATTCCATTGTCTCTCTGGAAGATATGAGTATGGGTGTGTGAGGATTTATCCCACAACATACATATTGAAGGTGATTCAAGTTGAGGTTGAACGACATCACGTTGTTTAATTTTGATGTCCGAGAAGAGGTTTGTCTTTCGATGGAGATGAAAAAGTGAAAAGTCTTTCGGTGATTGATTTGATTAGAAGGTGTTAAGTCGGTTTAGTTATTTTATTTCTTTTCTTCATTTTCATTTAATGACTTTTAAATAATAAAAAAATAAAAATAAATCAAAAATGAAATAGTAAGTTACTTTTCCAAATACAATTTTGCCTGAGGTCATTCATCCAATTTATTGGTATTTGGGGGGCTAGAAATGAGCTGTATTTTTGTGAGAAGGTTGCTACAGCCATATAGGGAGAAGGTTGCAGGCTCCCTCCCCCACAAAAGGGAGAAGGTTGCAGGCTCCCTCCCCCACAAAAGAGTAACATGTCATATAGGGAGAAGGTTGCAAATATAAAACCTCAGCTGCCGAAACCGGAGTCATTCACACCAACAGCTTCTGAAACACAATGGCTAACTCATAGCCTTGTGGTGAGTATTGGACATGGGATCACAACCAGAGATATTGAAGAAGTGATGTCTAAACATGGCTATCAAAATATGTCAGTCTCATATGTGGATATAGAAATGTGGCTGCTACAGCCACCATCAGAAGCTATAAAGAGGCAACTCCTCAGTTAGGAATCCGAAGATATGCTAAGGACATTTACTGCAATGAGATCTTGGTCCGATGATGATAATCTAATGACATCTGAAAATGGGTTGTGTTGGGTAATTATCCAAGGTGTTCCCCTTACATGTATGTGTACGAGATTCTCTAAGTGGATTTTGAGAGCTACGGGGTGGTATAAACAGACTGATGAGAACACTTTTGCCAAAAAGACCATTGTCAGGCGAGGGTACTGATCCAAACAAAGATGCAGGAAACTATATCTTTACGCGTTTCTCATTAATGGTTCCAGGCACGTACTAAAGGTAGATGAACAACCACACTATGGAAATGGTGACCACTACGAACCCACAATGGTAGCTCCTACGATACTTAACAGAGTACTCGGATCGAGAGAAGGGGCCAAAAATAATACAACACTGAACCAAACTAATCAAGTGGCACCAGTCACTCAACGTCAAGGAAAGCAGCACATGGGTGACAATCAAGTGACTAAAAGCACAAGGAATAAATTCAGTGTTCTGGAAGATGAATCAAGGTTGCAGTTTTTGAATAAAAGCTCGGTGAAAAGCTATGGGCAGACTTCAAGGTGGGCTGATGAGGTAGAGGAAGAAGAAGCTATGAACAAGTCTATCCGGACTGCCATCCCAAAAAGTATTCTGCAGAGACCTAAAGTAGTTGAACAAACTGCTAATCAGTTAGACAAGCTTACCTACCGGGTTGAGCTAGCAAACTCCCAGGAAGTTGTAGAAGGATTGGCAGAGCCTATGCAATCCACCACAAATGCTGCATCACCTCTGCTCTGTGAGGCACAAAACACAGCGACTGAAACTATCCCCATCATGGAGTATACTCCCGAAACAGACATGTCACCTGCAATCCCACAGCAGTTAAGGCAAACTGAAATCAGTCAGGAAGAAAATGGTGCGCAACTAATTACAGCAGTCCAACCTGATCCGATGTTGGAGTCAAGAGGTCAGGATCTACTTATAAAAGTAAAGGATATGCTGCGTCATATTTAATCTCAGTATGTAAGAGTGATCAACAAGCATATGGGAAAAAGAAATTTGGAAGCCTGGAAGAAGATTGAGGCCGAAACTCTCCAGACAATAGAATATGATCAGAAAGTGGGACTAAACTTTAACAATGTTGAGGGTGATGCGGTGCAGAATCTAGTACTAATGCATGCAAGAGATGTTGGTGCCAGAATTCAAAAAGAAAATGTAGAGGAAGCAAACAAGCAGATAATTCATGTCCCACAAGGTTCCAAATGCTGATTTGTAGTTGGAATATCCGTGTCTTAGCAGTCCTACAAAGAAAAGGCTACTGAGGAATATTATCAGTAGAAAAGATTTGGATTTGATTGGTATTCAAGAAACTAAACTACAAGCACTAGACAAGCAAAGAATGAAATATTATTGGGGCAATCAGGACTTTGATTTTGCAGCAAAAGATTCAGAAGGTGCCTCATGAGGTATTCTAATAACTTGGAAAGCTGTAAAATTCACTAAAATATCCGTTTGGCAGATGAATCAAGCCCTAGCGGTAAGAGGGATATGGAATGGACAAACTCCAGTTGAGATCACTATCATATGTGTATACTCTTCATGTAATCCTGCTGAGAAACGATTATTATGGCACGATATTTTCGCATATAGACAGCAAAATCGAGGGGAAGAAATCTGTATTATGAGTGATTTCAACTCCACCAGATCCCTCACTGAAAGAACAGGCCTCTCAACATTCAATCTGGCCGAGGCTCAGGCTTTTTCCAACTTCATCTATGAGGCTGAAATTGTAGACATTCCGCTGATCAGAGCAGACTATACATGGTTTGAACCAGACGGTCAGGGTGCCAGCAGGATAGATCGAATTCTATTGAGTGAGGAATGGCTGCAACACTAGCCTAATTCAAGTCAGAGTGTACTGGACAGGGAACTATCTGATCACGGCCCCCTTCTGCTTGCTCAAGGGGTTAAAAATTGGGGACCTAAGCCTTTTATGGTCTATGATGCTTGGCTTAACCAAGTAGGACTACGAGAAGCAGTGGAGCTTGATTAGAATATCCCGATCCACCATAATACTAAAGGAGGAGTACTGAAAGAGAAAGTCAAGAGACTTAGACAAGCTATCAAACTTTGGAACTTGAATACAAATGGGGATACTAACTGCAGAATCCGTGAAGTGAACTAGAGAATTGCAAGTTTTGATGCAAAGCTCTCTGTGGCGAATGTCACTTCTGATGAAGTAGAACTGAAAAGGCAGGCTTGGGAAGAGCTGAAAAATCTACAAAGGCATCAAACATCTGTGATCCACTAGAAAACAAGACAGAAATGGATAAAAAAAGGTGACACAGATACAAAGTTGTTCCATGCTTCTTTGAGAAAGAGGCGATACCAAATGGATATTGATGGCTTATTCTTCAACGGGCAGTGGCAGGATGAAGTTTCTGAAGTGAACAGCTGCCTGAAACTTCACTTCCAAATTCAGTTCCTGCAAGATAATCCATACAAACCTAAGATCATGACGAATATGGGTGTTATTCTATCTGAGCAACAAAGACAAGAGTTAACAAAAAGCTTCAGTGAAGAGGAAATATATGCAGCAGTACAAAATTGTAAAGGAAACAAAAGCCCGGGCCCTGATGGGATAAACTTCTCATTTATTCACATATTCTGGGATATCATTGGAAAGGACTACACAGATTTCATCCTTGAATTCTATGAAACAGAGGAATTGGCTATGGGCCTAAATGCAACTCTCATAACTTTGCCTCAAAAGTTGAAAAACCAGTATCCCCGGAGCAATTCAGGCCAATCTCTCTAGTCAATAGTGCTTATAAAGTACTAGCAAAGCTACTGGCATCCAGACTGGCTGCAGTGATTCAAACTGTGATCTCAAGAAATCAATCTGGCTTCCTAAAGCGTAGACATATCTCTGAGGGTGTCATATGCGCGAACGAGGTAATAGACTCAGCAAAGAAGAAAAGAAACAGATGTAAGATGTTTAAAGTCGATTTTCAACGTGCCTTTGACTCAGTTGATTGGGGATTCTTACTAAATATGATGGAAACCATGCATTTCCCAGAAAAATAAATGAAGTGGATCTATGAATGCATCTCCTCTCCAACTATTTCGATCCTAGTGAATGGGAGCCCTACCACTGAATTCAAACCTTAGAAAGGACTTCGGCAAGGAGATCCGTTATCACCCCATCTATTTTTTTATTGTAGTAGAAGCTCTAAACTGGATACTACAAAGGTCTTATGATCAAAATCTCTACAAAGGCTATAGCATGGGTGAGTTTCCTATCAAGCAACTACAATATGCTGACGATACCCTCATTTTTGGAGATGGAACTATGCAGGATGTCAATGCCATAAAGCAATCCCTGAAATGTTTGGAGCTCATCTCGGGTTTCAAAGTAAACTATGCAAAAAGTAAGCTATATGGCATCAATATTCCGTAGGCAGAGTTATCTTTGTTTGCCACTATCCTGGGCTGTCAGATTGATCACATCCCCTTCACTTACCTTGGGTTGCCAATCGGTGAAAACCCAACCCACTGCAAGTTAGGAAAATACCTACCTATCTTTTGGAGGTAGAATCATACTGATCAAAGGAGTACTCACCAGTCTTACAGTATATTATTTCTCAATATATAAGGCCCCAAAAGCTGTGCTGAAACAGCTCAGGAAAGTTCTCTCTAAGTTCTTATGGAGTGGGTCGCATCAGGTGGGAAGAAAAATCCATTGAGTTGCTTGGAGTGATATCTGCCGATTTATTGAGCAAGGGGATCTCGGAATGAGGGACTTGGAGGCATTTAACGTCTCCCTTCTGGGGAAATGGGGCCGGAAACTATTGAATATAGCAGAAGGTGGACTGTGGAAACAAATTCTCGAAGCTAAATATGGCGATTTCTATAGAGTCCTACTCTATGAGTCGGACACTTCAAGAGCAAGCCTACACTACTACTAAAACTGGTGGAGATCACTTCTTATGCTGATCAGAACGAGTGTATGGTTCTGGATGAACATTGGGAAATCTATAGGCGATGGTTTTGATACATACTTTAGGGAGGACCGGTAGACTGGAACTTATAGACTCTCTGATATCTATCCTAACTTGTATCATGTGGCTACGGACAAATTCACCCTAATCGCCCAGAAAAAAGCCCCTACTACTACTGAGCAAGAAACATGGTTCTGGCAATGGATCAGGAGCCTAACTGAAATGAGCTACATCAAGTACATGAGATAGGACAGCAACTCTCTGAATGCATATTAGTCACTGATGCAAACAATAAATGGGTATGGAAGCAAACAAGGGAAGGATGCTATACCTCAAAATCGGCTTACAAAGCGATCACTCAAGCTTCACCTGCTTCCAACTCTCTAAACCATCATCTGGCAATGCTATGGTCGGATTATGTCCCATTAAAAGAAGGAGTTTTTGTCTGGAGACTCCGCTAAAACCGCATAACAAAAATGGACTATCTGGCCACCAGAGGAATCAACGTTGGCGATAACTTGTGTTGCTGCATATGTGAAAATGACATGGAATCGGTATCACACTTATTCTTTCAATGTGACATTGCGAAAGACTTGTGGAACGAAATTTACCTCTGGATTAGTGATCGAGTAATCTAATTCACTGAAGATCCCTGGGAAAACTTCTCGCTCCATATGAATATGCTGCGAAGGAAAAGCGACACGCATTTCTGGAAATGCGTCTGGGCATCACCACTCTGGGAAATTTGGTTGAGCAGAAACAAGGCGAAATTCCACCAGTTAAGGCCTGAGTCGCCAGGAATGCTCACTAGAATCAAATACAGATGATGGGAGCTCGGAAGAGTCAAGAACCTCTTCAGGGGACACACAGCTACAGACTGGGCAAGAGAGGTGCAACCCATCCATATGATTGATTTCCGCAATTGAATCATGGCGATCCTCCGCTGTGAAGCGATTTCTCCGACTAAGGGATAAGGCTAAAAATTCGATTTCCCAATTGAGAGTCTAGGCCTTCAGTTGAATTTGAAAAGGGTCGGTGAATCAAAATGGAAATCTCACTGGTTTCTACATTCTTGAACGAGATGTTAGGGAAGAAGGAAAACAGTTTTGTACAGTTTTATTATCTAGAATACAAATTAAATTTGTATTGCTAAATAAAAATTGGACGTATACTCGGCATGAGTAAAAAATGACAATAAACTAATCTGACGCAAATTTGAATGCCCCTCCGATCATGATAAAAAAAATCAAAACGAAGCAACATGATCAATAAACTTGACCCCTCCGATCAATGGGTCAATAAGCCCACTTGGGATAATGGATATGAATGTATGATGCTTATGATGGACATGAAGCTTATGTATGATTGACGCTGACATTTATTAGTCAATGGAAAATTATGAAAGGGTTCAAATTAAAGCGGCAATTCTCTAAATTTATTTGCAAAACATTGCTTTGGCCTTCCTACATAAAATTTATTGGTAAAAAATTGCTCAACTCAAGAAGATAAAACCCTTATTTCAGTACATGTAATTCTGATTGTGGGTCTCGGTCCGGCGTAAATCTGGTAAAAAAGAGGAAAAGGAAGAAATATAAAATAGAAAAAACGGATGAGTTTGTTTTTGGTAAGAATAAAGATATTTGGCCCCCAAATAATAACTAGCATTTAGGGGCTAAGGACATTTTTGTATTTTCATTGATATAATTGATTTTTTTTTTACTATTAAATTATTTTTAAAAAAAATTTATACAACAAAAATAAATTAATATAATTTTAATGTGTGGGTTTATAAAATTTAGAATTATATGGTAAACGGTTTATAACATTTAATTTTTAGGATTTATAAGATAGGATTTTAAATTTTTTCGATGACGAAATCGTTGTAATATTAATTTAAAAAATTAAATATAGTAAAATTTATTGATTTTAGTGTTTATAAAATGTAGAATTTATAGCATTTAACCCTTTGGATTTATAGGATAGGGTTTTAGATTTTCGGCGACTTCGCCGCCGTTATATTAATGTAGTAAAATTTTATATTTTAGTGTTTATAACGTTTAGAATTTATAGCATTTAGTCTATTGGGTTTATAGGATAGGTTTTTAATTTTTTGGCGGAAAAACCGCCGTAATATTAATCTTCAAAAAACGCAAATTATGATAAAAAAATAATACTATTTTTGTTATATTTATAGGTTATATAAAAAAGTTAAACTAATATTATCAAAACACAATTTGATCTAGTGATTAGGGAAAAATGATTAAATGGGTTAGGGAGGGTTGGGAACCACGGATAGTAGACAAAATTGGAGGCTATATATCATCCCATTTCGGTAATTAAAACTTTTATTGATACTTTTAATGTCTTTTGACGCATTCATTTTACAACCTGAATTTGTCGAACATATGCGCTCATATCAGCTATGTTCTTTTACAGTGTACTGTTATTGGACGATCCAAGTACTTTTGCAGTCGCGCGGAGAACAACTTTCTGTATTTTCCCAGTTGCCGTCTTCGGCAGCTCATCCTTGAACACCACCGTCTTGGGTACCATATACCGCGGCAGTTTCTCCCTGCAGAACTCAATCATCTCCTTCTCCGTTGGCTTCTCCGTTGGCCCCTCTTTCAGGCTAATGAATGCGCACGGCGTCTCCCCCCAGAATTCGTCCGGGCGAGCCACCACCGCCACCTCGTTCACCGCAGGGTGCGTGTACAGAGCTGATTCTACCTCGACGCTGCTCATATTCTCACCGCCGCTGATAATGACATCCTTAGACCGGTCCTTGATCTCCAGGTACCCATCGGTGTGCATCACCCCCACGTCACCGGTGTAGACCCAACCATTTCTCATGCATTTCGAAGTTTCAGCGGGGTCTTTAAAGTAACCCAGCATGACGGCGCTGCCTCTAATCACAACTTCGCCGAACGACTTTCCGTCTCGCTTCACGGGATTCCCCGATTCCGGATCAACCACATCGATCTCCGTCATTCCGAGTGTCGGGACCCCTTGTCTAGACTTGAGTCGTGCCCTTTCAACCACCGGCAAATTATCCCACTCCTTCTTCCACGAGCACCAAATCACAGTGCCACCGGTCTCCGTCATCCCGTACGCATGGCTCACGTCGAATCCAAGAGACTCCACACGGTGAAGCACATCCGCAGGCGGCGGTGCACCCGCGGTCAGGATGTGGACAGGCCTTTTCAGGCCCTTCCCACGGGGTACATTGGAGAGCATGTTCAACACCACCGGTGCACCGCACATGTGAGTCACCTATTAGAGAAAATGGTGTTAGAAATAGATTTCATAATCAATGAAATATGACTTACCCAAAAAAAATAACCAATGAAATATGGTTGATGTGGTCTGCCTACCCACCAGCAATCAGTTTATAACTCTTTGAAAAATTTTATTGTCCACATCTTATATCTTGATTAATCAATTTTACATCCAAAATTTTAATTTTGTCCATCGGATTCAAATCAGTTGGACGCCCATGATTTGAATTTTGTATCTAAGGTCCATTAATCTAGATATAAAGTAAGGTCTGAGTGAAAAATTATTTGACTATAATCCACAATCGTAAAATAAATTTTTTAACCAGACCCAACTTGATAGTTTCAGACGGGTGCATCTGTGTGTGAACCAATTGACAAGGAATATAATATTACACTCATAAATGGCTTATCACCAAGTCAATATAGTGAAACAGCAAATCTTGTACGGTACATTAATCTAGGTATAAGGTTTGGGTGAAGAAAATTATTTGATTATAATCCATAATCGTAAAATAAATTTGTTTTATAATATCTATTAAATAAAATATTAATTCCCACCAATAAAAAATTAAAATTCTTATTAAATAAGTATTTTAAAAATTACAAATTTAATTTTATTCTTAAATGGTGTATTGCGAATTCTGAAAGTAAAATTTAATATGAATTTGGGAAAGATTTTGACAAATGAATTCTGAAAACAGTCATGGAGTTTTGTTTGGCAACCTGAAAATTTCCGAAAAAGGCAAATTAACGAAATTCGATAACTTATATGATGGAATCTGTTTAATTTTCTACTTCTACCCGGTGCGCCTTTATGGTGTCGTATACGTCCGTGACATTGAATTTGCGTAGGCAGACGTTTGTTGCGCCTACGGCTGCCATTCCCCAAGAGTATCCCCATCCATTGACGTGAAACATGGGCAGCGTCCACAAATACACCGGCTCTTTGGGCACCGACCATTCCACCAGTGAATCCATGGCCATTATGAAACTCCCACGGTGGCTGTTCACCACCCCTTTCGGCGAAGAGGTTGTCCCAGATGTGTAATTCAATGTCAATGGCTCAAATTCATTCTCCGGCCGAACCCATTCAAAATTTGGGTCACCATTAAGAATCATCTCCTCATATTCCCCAGCAAAAGCAAAACCAAAAGTGCTTCTCACCGACGTATGATTCGCCGGTGGGTTGTCGTCTCCGATGAAGACGAGCAAAGGGCGATCAGTATTCGGTGGAAAAAGAGACAACGCATCGAGCACAACAGATTCGTACTGGCAATCGACGAACACGAGCTTGGGAGCGGCGTGGACGAGTATAACAGAGATCATCCGGGAATCTAGTCGGAGGTTTATGTTGTTGAGGATGGCGCCGGACATTGGGACGGCAAACTGGAGCTCGTACATGGCCGGAACATTTGGTGCCAACACCGAAACGACGTCGCCTTTGTTAATGCCTAGGGAGGCCAATCCAGAGGCCAATCTTAAACACCTCCGGTATGTCTGCGACCATGTGAAGGTTGCGGAGTTGTATATTACTGAAGCTCCATTGCTGTAGACGACCGCGGCTCTCTCCAGGAATCCGATCGGCGTCAAAGGGGCGGAGTTGGACGGACTTGGTCGGAATTGATCCATGATAGGTGGTCTAGTATGAGTATTATAGATGGATGATTAGGACCAAACAAACATATAATATTCCTTTTCGTGAATCGCGGGGAAGAGCAAAAGTGGATAATAAAAATTAGTTGGTTTATGCGTGGAGATGGTTCGATAGACAATACCCAAAAACATATATAGCCAATACCGAAGACCAAAAAAAAATGACGTACCAAATTTCAGTATACTGTCATTTTAGACACTTTTTGGTGGTCGAAATAAAAAAAAGTAAGATTGGTTTTGGAATTCTTGTATCGAAATAATGTTAGAACTGGTCATTGATTTCTGTTTCAGCCGCTTTGCCGTCCAAAAACTAAAATCCTATTGAATAAGCATTTTAAGAGCAACAAACTTAAAATAGCGATGAGGGGTGGTTCAACAATGAAATGGCTATGCAAGTTCGAAACGGTCAAGCAGTCAAGTTCGGGACGACAAACTGGACAGGAGATGGTACGTTTGCGACGATATACAGTGATCTGTATCAGCTAGCCAGCAGCAGAAATGTGACTATAAGCCAAGTGTTGGATAATGAGAGTGGACTAGCAGGACAACTCTTGTTAATATTCAGGCAGCCACTTCGTTCCTGGGAGCAGACACGGCTGGACCTTAAGACTGAGCAGACTCTGTTGTATAAGCTTAATGACAGTGGACTGGATACATGGTCATGGAATGCTGATACTTCAGGGAAATACACTATAAAATCAGCATACAGGATACTGCACGACCAAGCAGAATGAGCAACTCAAACCAATGAAAGAGCATATCTGGTCACTGCTTGGGACAAAGTGGCACCAGGAAGGGTGCAAGCATTCGCATGGAGAATTTTGCAAGGCCGGATAGCCACTATAGACAACCTAAAAGCTCAAGGGGTAGGAGTGGCTGATCCGGCCTCACGATGCATTTGGTGTGGCCTTGTTGAGGAAAATATAGACAATTTGTTCTGGAATTGTACACATGTTGCATATATTTGGAACCACATAGCCGTGTGGATTGGTCTACCACAAATTCAGAATGGAGGTATCCAGCAACACTACAAAACTTTCTTGCAACAGTTCAAAGGCAGAACGCAGAGGGAAATTGGACAGGGGATATGGCAAGGTACCGTTTGGTACATTTGGTAAGAGAGAAACGTCGTGAGGTTTGATGGTGCAGGGATACTAGACGTTGTGGAGATTGTAAAACATCAGGTCTGGTATTGGATACAAGCTCATAAACTACACCATCCAACGAGCACACTGAATGATTGTGTGAGGTCCCAATCGACCTTACTCAGATCCTAAATCGTAGAAACAGAGGCGTTAGTACAAAGATATAACTGGAATCAACAGTTGGAAAAACAAATCACAATATAGCATATGAAAACGCTAAATCCTGAAAGCCGAGAGTAGCAAATGCATCGATCTATCGATTTCACGAAGAAATCCGTAAGGACAAGCCGTCAGTAACGAAGAACACGAAGTCGACCGTCAGTCAACAGGTGTGAAACACAAATGCAATCGGATCAAACGAACGAGAATAGGACGAGGAGTCAAGATCTGTACTCAGAAGTGAGAAAGGACCGGTGAATAGGCCGGAAAGTCGGAAAGTATGCGACGGTGTTAGGGTTTCGACAGAGTTACAGGGAGTTACAGGGAGTCGGCGAGAGAGAGGAGTGTTAAAAAGTGAGTCGAAATCGTTTAAGTGTGGCTTTTATATGAGAGTCCAGAACATTCGACGGATACACGGAGAAGCATGGGCCACAGATCACACTAACGGGCCGAGAAGGGATGTATGTATAGATGCAAATGTGACGGGCCAAAGTGAACAGGCCAAGGTCAAGCCCAAGATGACAGGCCAAGGTGAACAGGTAATATATATATAGCAATTGGGCCAACCGGATGGAGAATGAGGCCCACAACCCAACACAAAATTCCAGGCCCACTAAACACACTAAGCCCAGAAATTAACTCACACACCTACTCTACGCGGTTACGACCCGAAAGCATTTTATGAATCCCGGTTGACATGACGGTAGTTCGAGTTCGGAATTTCAACCTCCAAGTTATAAAATAACCCGGTTGACAATTCAATTAGAGTCATCATGAACCCGAAGGTTTAGACCCAATATTAATTTTACATCATCCGGCAATCGAATTCGGGACGTGCACGAGTGCGAAAAACAAGAAGACAAGCGTTAGTGTAACAGGTGTAATAATACATGTAACAAAATGATAATGGACATAAGTCATGTGCCCAAAATCCCCAACAGATACATCAACTGCTAGGTACACTCTTTCGTTGGGTTAACTTATGGTGTCGAATGTTAGGTAGTGAATAAATGAGTTATGTGTCGAATTCTAATTATGATCATCGAGATTGGGAATTTGACACAAACTCATTTATTCGGTACCTAACATTAAGCATTTGAAGATTTTTCCTCTTTCGTACAAGAAAAGAATCATGTAAAAGAGATATATACAGGCAGGTCATATTAAATGAGTTGTAAAGTCTAGGGTTGAAGCAATATGGATCTCAACAACAAGAATTGAAACTTGCTAACCATGGATTACAAGATGGAACCATGGGCTATCAGATGTTAAATTTATTAAAAAACCACCCACCATTAGAGCTGTAAACGAATAGATGTAAAAAAATAATTATCATCTTGAGTTCGGTTCGTTTACAGCCCTACCCACCACAAGTCACTCAGAAAGCTTGCTTGGAAGTGGGAAATCAATTATTCTTGTTAAAATCTCGTTCAGCCATCAAATAGCAAGTATGATGTTCACAGAAAATAATGAAGGTCAAAGTAATCTCTAGGCTAATTGTCATGCAATGGGAAACCTTGTTGCTGAAACACATCTCATTGATAATATTGTTATTCATTTTAGGACTATTACCGAAACAATCTTCCCATTCTGTTGAGGGGTGGGGTATCATTGCGTACATTCTGTTAAAGGCGAAATTTACTGAATATGTTTGGTTTGGTTTATCCTTGGAAGGACTACAAAGAGACTGAGATAAAACACTTAGGGATATCCCACACGGCAATAGATGAGGGGGAGCATTCAACTTCACAGAGCTCCTGAACATTCTCGTGATTGACGTTCATTGCAAGCATCGAGGACCCTATGGTGACATCCTCATCGCTGAACATTCGGAAAATGTATACAAAGTAAAAATGATGAATAAATGAAAAATAGAAGAAAGAAGATGCGTCAAAGAGCAAACCTGTTATTTTTCAAGGCAGACAAGCTTACAACAACATCAGCGGATAGAGCATAAATTGGTCCATAGGCGTGAATAAAATATTCCTTCCCAAGCAAATGTGACAGAGGCTCGTACCTGCATGGGCCAGACAATTTCATAGATGAAGATTTGGAGAAATTATGTAGTCCAAAATCATACAGGATAGATGCTAAAGATCCAAATATGTTTTTGTAAGAACTAACGTTTTGTATGGGAGCTTACTGTACTCCTCTTCAATGTCTAGGTGCAAGAATGTGACGACCCGAAATTTCACATCTCATTTATCTATTATAATTTTGGTGTCGCTAGGGCAGTACGATTGCGGTCGTACCCGAGCCTGTGAACTCCGACCAAAAATCGAACTCAAATAAAAAGAAATTGAATACCCAATTATCCTTAAATCCCAAAAAGCCGCAGCTTGCAACGAGTACGAAGATTCAAATAACAACCACGTCCTTAAGTTTACCAAGTACTAAACGAACTCAAAACAAAACAATAAATAAAACACGACTTCGTCGCTCGCCGGAACCTTCGCTGGCCTCTAGCTACGATCCGCCTCCTCTACGTCCTCACCTGCAATTTACACAATAAAACAACCTGATCGTGAGCTTCCTCAAAAACTAAGTAAGTAATCTTGGCTTCTAGGCATCCCTCTTCCGTGATTAACTCACAGAAGCACTACAATCACATACTTCATTTAAACACAAACCACGAAATCAATATTTCCTTCTAGAACATCAGCATGCAAAACCCACAAATTATCCACCTAAATAGAATTACAATGTGAACATTGCAACCAGTATGTATTCCAACGTGCACAATCCATCACCCAAAAACTGCCCACCAATACGCACAGTAACCTTGCCAACACAACATGACAATCAACATATTAAACACATTGAAATCAAATTACTTTCCGCAGCACACAAAGGTTGACCTTCCAACCCAACAATTCGGCCCCTCTCCCTTTGCAGAAAAATCTATTTTTCCGCAAGCTACAGTACGACTGTTTCCGCACGAGGAGCAAGGTCAGTGACCTCTCGCGCTGACCTTCGCCCCTCGCGACCGCCGGCACCAAGCCAGCGTGACACCCACCGACAGCCACAGAGGCTGCGCTCAAGGCCACACAGGCCTTGTTCACCGTCGCAATCGACATTCATGACATGAGTTCTCTGACGATAAGTTCATCGGACCTTGTCAAACAATTCCGAACGATCTGTTTGTTTCTCAATTTCTAGAACAATCCGTTCGTTCCATCACAACCAGCACAAGGCAAAATGCTCGCCGTCTACAGATGAACCGCTCCCCTGTATCCATGACCCGATAGACACCCACATCCCACTTCATCTGTTTGGCCAACCGCCGGAATCCACCGACGGAACCACAAGATTTCCTCTTGCGGCCTGACCCAAACTCCCTACCCATCCCACAACCACAGGCCACACAGCAACACATTCAATATAATTAACACGACCATCGTTGACGTTCAATATCACGAAAACAGATCATTCTCAATCAATAGGCATAAACACACGCAACGAGAAGTAACGACACAACGCCTAACCCGCGGTTCGGCCAACCCAAAAACACAGGACATGCATCACTACCCGTTCTCAACCCCACACCAAGAAAATAGGACGGCCTACCTCGAATATCACCTCCTTCCTTATCCCGTCGATCGTTGCTCATCGCCGCAAGAATCTTCTTCCTTCGTCGATAAACCCTGTGCAGCCGTGAGAGTTTTTCGGTCAGTAGTCTGTGCAGTTATGAGACCTAATCTCATATTATCAACGCAGACCTTGTTTGGCCCACATCCTTACTCCATGGCCCAATTACAAGGCCCAACGCTAATTGATTGGATTAATTAACAATTTATTTGCTTAATTTTTACGTACCTTACAGTCTTCCTCCCTTGATTTCGAGTTTCATCCCCGAAACTTGGACTACTCCCTTCTTTGAAAGTTGAGGGTATGCATCATAAATGTCTTGCGCAACCTCCCACGTAGCTTCCGCTTCCAAGTAGTTGCGCCATTGCACTTTCACATATTGAACTCGTTGCTTCCTCAACATCACTTTCTTGAAGTCTAAAATCTTTATCGGCTCCTCTACTCGACTTAGTTCCTCAGAAACTGGAAATTTCTCCACCTCTAACACATGGTCTGGATTACCCACATAACGGCAAAGTTGGGATACATGGAAGACGTTATGCACTTTCGAAAGGGCCGGTGGAAGTGCTAAGCAATAGGATACCTTCCCCACCCTTCCGAGTATCTCGTAAGGTCCAATGTACCTTGGATTCAACTTCCCTCCTTTCTCAAATCTGACCACGGCCTTGGTTGGACACAATTTCAAAAATGCCTTGCTCCCCACTTCCCACAACCACAGGCCACACAGGAACACATTCAATATAATTAACACGACCATCGTTCACGTTCAATATCACGAAAATAGATCATTCCCAATTAATAGGCATAAACACACGCAGTGAGAAGTAACCACACAATGCCTAACCTGCGGTTCAGCCAACCCAAAAACACGGGACAAGCACCACTACCCGTTCCCAACCCCACGCCAAGAAAACAGGACGACCTACCTCGAATATCACCTCCTTCCTTATCCCGTCGATTGTTGCTCGCCGCTGCAAGAGTCTTCTTCCTTTGCCGATAATCCTTGTGCAGCTGTGAGAGTTTTTTGTTCAGTAGTCTGTGCGGCTATGAGACCTAATCTCATATTATCAATGCAGACATTGTTTGGCCCACATCCTTAGTCCATGGCCCAATTACAAGGCCCAACGCTAATTGATTGGATTAATTAAAAATTTAATTGTCTTAATTTTTACGTACCTTACAGAAATCATCATATGCAACCACCTCTTTTTGGAGGGCAGACATCTTCGAACTATCACCGGTTCTACCAATCACAAATCTGAAAACCAAACCTGTGCTTTCTTCTAACCTAACAAACAATTCTAGTTGTGTAATAAACGTAACAGCACGTCATACATAAACAAGTTCCTATTTGTTGAGTTCAAGTAGACGAGTCAATCATGTAACGAGAGTAACTAATGAGACAACTCTTCATAGAGAAAATAAAGTACAACTGCACAACTGCATAAGGCATTAAAGAAACAAAAGGGTTGATGGACCTCATAAGCACTGTAAACTCTTCCTCTCCACTAAAGTTTACTCTACATGAGAGTAAACCCGGAAGAAGGAAAGCAAGTGCTATAATAGTCACCTAGTGTTTGTTCACTGAATCATGTTACCACTACAATAAGCCAGAAGATTCTGCACCAGAGGTGGTCACTACAAAACATGATTCCATAGACTAGCCTCCCGTGCAAGAACAACATTTTTCCATTCAGTTAAAAAAACAGCAGTTGCTACAACTCAAGAAACATTCTAAAACAAGCAATTCAAACGCACTGCAACTATAGTGCTCAAGAGATATTGTAAAAGTAAATGGGTATCAAATGTTGGTAATATGTTGCAAAAATCAAAGAACGATGACTTATCGAATTCCCGTTTCAAGCTGTGTCGTGGACGTGCACACTGCCTTGAAAGCGATTTCGGCACAATCGTGAAGGCACAAAACTCGCATGTGTTTAGAACCCCCAAACAGAACCATATTTATAGATAGGAACTGCAAGAGTTCGTATCCCACTCGAACACGATCTGGTAGGTTCCCCATGTTACAAAAAAGCCTAACACATTTTGGCCAAAGAAATATTTCTTCTTCTGCAAGTTAAAGAGGTGGTCCAAAAAATTTATTTCCGCAGAAAACAATTATTCCATGACCAAAACAATAGGTGGGCCCAAGAGGAGCAACAGCCAGGCCTAGGCCCGCATGCACTCACACACGCACGACCGGACCGGATCGGACCGGCCGGGCGGCAGCACGGGTGGGCTGAGCCCCATCTCCCCACAACACTACATAACCCAATAAAGGATAAATGTAATTAACTTCTTTCAACACACCTTCCCAGGCCAATATGGGACAAGTGATGAATAGTGCCTTTTTTCAAGACATTCTCCCAACATCAAGCTGAATGTAACCATCACTAAGATATAAAAAAACAGCTAACAATAATAGATCCCAGAGATTATCGGTGCAGCCACTGATGATCAAATTGAAACCAAGTCTGACACAAGGCCCAGTGCCGGCCTGTGGATCCGAAGTCTTGACACCTACAAATCCCATAACCTTATGTCGTTTCCGGCCTCCGTCGGAAGTGCCATCACCATAATACTTATCCCATCTGACATTCATGGACAAGGGCTTCCCATATTTTGATTTGTGCCCATGTCCTTGCCAGAAGTTTGCAGTGAACCCAAATATAAATCTGGATATCCCGATTAGCAAACAAATGATCACCGTCGATCTGTGACTGTAAGAAGAAGGACGTGGGTAGAATGACTTGGGAGACGATGTCATTCTCCAGCTACGATTCGCGAATATGAGTCCACTCAAAACCTGACGGCAAAAGGGGGGAAAACAACTATAAAATGGGTCTCAGGATTTAGAATTCCAAAGCTTAATTTGTCTCTCTCTGTCCGCTTCACTATCGTTTCGCGCAGATTTTGAGCAGCTGGAGCAGTTGATCAAGAATAAGATTCAACTCGAGTGTGTTGCATTAGTATTGGATTCGAACGAAACGAGTAATGCTGCAGTACTTATGGGATTTGTGAATGTATTGATTTTGTGTATGAATTGAAGACAAGAACACAAAGATTTTATGTTGTTCGGGAATTCCTTACTCCACGGGAGAGATTTTCTTCTCCGTTTCTTTCTTGATTTTTTCCTTGGTACTTTGCACATACATTTATAGCATTTACATCAGTCTCCTATTTTCATCCACTACCCTTAAATTGCGTAAGTCATGGGATCATGGGGTTAAGGAAAGATTTGGGTAGTTTTGGATGAGATCACCCAAATCTTTCCTTATCCCTAAAAGGTCACGTTTTCTCAACACTCCCCCTCAAGTTGGGTGTAGGATATCCACACCTAACTTGTGTAGTACTTCATGAAAGAGTCGCCCATTCACTGCCTTAGTCAAGATGTCTACAGGCTGATCCTCCGACCGTACAAAGGAAAAGGTGATGCATTTACTCTCAAGTTTTTCCTTAGTAAAATGATAGTCCACCTCCATATGTTTAGTCATGTCATGTTGGACTGGATTCTGCGCAATCTGTATAGCAGCATGATTATCAAACATTAGGGGAGATGTCTGAGGCGGTCCCAATCCCAACTCTGTCATCAATCTCTTAACTCATAATACTTCTGTCACTCCTCGAACCATACCTTAGAACTCTGCTTCAGCACTTGATAATGCAACCACCTTCTGTTTCTTGCTCCTCCACGTAACTAAATTTCCACCGACAATAGTGAAGTATCCTGCCATAAACCTCCGATCCACTAGGTTGAGAGAAAAAATTGATTTCTTTTTGAAATTACCCGTGCATTGATGATTGAATCGCATGTCCCATCAAATGTTTTGCCTTAAGCAGTAGCCACCTCTGTGTATATAGCCAATAGATTACTGACTGAGATTTTAAAATTTCAGACCCCTATTCAAACCTTATCTGGTTTTACTCAGATTCTGCCCTCCTTGTCTCTGACTCCTCGTGTATTTGGCTGTTCTGTTCATGTGCATATTCCTAGAACCCATCGTACTAAGTTTGATGCATGTGATGAGAAGTGTGTGTTCGTGAGGTATGGGGGCCTTCAAAAAGGCTATCGATGTTTTAATCCTCGAATAGGTCGCCTTATTACTACTATGGACTGTAACTTCATTGAGACGGAGTATTATTATGTGTCCCAATCAAGGGGTCATAGGGAGAAGACAGAACAGGAGCAAGACCCTCTTGATTGGCTCGTATCCTCTCTTTCCACTGAGCTGCCACAGCCGACCCCTACACCTCACGTACTCGGCCCAAATTCGTGTCACACTACTCCGATGCAGCATGCGTCTCACGTGCCTCATGCACAAGCTAGATCACCTACAGTGACTCATGTGCCTCACGCACAAAGCCCGTCTCACGAGACAGGGAGGCCATCTTCGGAGGTGAACGAGATTGATATAGTACACCCCGACCGAGAGGAGCCACCTCAGCTAGTTTCTTCTATGGATGTCAAGGTACGTACAATTTCCCTTGAGACTTCTATTCGTGATTCTGTTGTTGATTATGATGCAGGGTGTCCCGTGACACCCAGGTACACTCTAACTCCTTGATGGGAAATGCAAGTGCACACTGTCAAATAATAATACAATGCTGGGAAGCAAGGGTCAGATCCACAAGGAGAGACTCATCAACATGCAAGCAATCTACAATACCTATCAAAGTAACGTAACATTCAAAGAGTTTTATCTAACAATCTACTAAACAAAATTAAATAAAACTAATTACAACTAGAAGTTAAGAGAGTATAACATTCAAATGGTGTCACAACACTTGAACTAAAAAACTCATAAATTCTAGTTATGATCACGAATAAGAGGAGCAACTCAGGGCTATGGTGTATTGCCTCACTAAATAACTAATGACCAAATCTAATCACCAAAGAACTAATTCTCGCTTATTTAACACCACAAAACCTTGCATGATCAATCCTGTTTTACGAGGTACTTCTCATTTCATCCAACTTAAAGGTAGGTTAGGGGTAATACCCCCAAGGACGGCTAATTAGAGAACATCACTAGTCCTGTTCTTTAGATATAGTACCGCAAGTTAGGAATAATACCCCAAAGACGACAGTGTGAGCAAGTCTAGTGTCGAATATACACACCAATTTGTTGTAGCGAATGTAAATCACCAAAATGAGTTCACAATATTCGGCCTAAACACATGAACTAGCAAAACAGTACATGCTCATATAAGAATTAGCAAGCAAGATTTAATGGTTCATAAAAACATGGTCAAAAGCAATAAGGCTCGGCTCAACCAAGACCTAAGTTTACATAATTAGCTCATGCTTAAAGCATGAGCTGATACAAGCAAGGAAGAACAACAACTTCTTGTGTCCATGGCCAAAACAAGCAAAAATTCCAGTCTCGGGAATTCCAGGACCAGCTTCTGGTGTGGCCTCCAAATCGCCCTCCTAGCGATATGTGTGAATGAGAAGTGTAGAGTACTTCTAGGGCAAGCTCTCTATGAAATTGCAGGATAATCCACCCAGACGTTTGAGAGATACAAGTAAAATAAGGAGTATCTCGGACATTGCGGCTAAACCCAGTTTGGTTATTTGACCTCAAACTCTATCTTGTCCGCCTCTTTTGCCTCTCATATGTAAAGATGAATTGTAGAGGACGTCTAGGGAAACATTTATGTGCAATTACAACTATATCCTCCAAGTGGTTTGAGAGATATGCCATCTGCAAGGGACAGCTTGGTCATTGCTCGTAGACAGGGCCGGCCCCGGGGTAAGCCCAGTGAGCCGGCCGGCTAGGGCATCCGGCTAGGGGCATATGTCTAGGGGCATCCGGCTAGGGGCATACGGCTAGGGGCATATGGCTAGGGGCATCCGGCTAGGGGGGCATCCGGCTAAGGGGCAGTCTAGGGCATCCCAGACCCAGGGCTAGCCCTGCTCGTAGATTTTACCCAAAGTGGTAAATCACTTCAAATCTCGGTCCTATAAACATTTTCCACCTTCCTCATGAACATAAGACTTGTAGAGGACTTCTTGATCTAGCTCCTGGTGAAATTCCAGCCTTATCCCTGCTTTGGTTGAAGAGATATGACGGTTTTAAGGACATGGCACTCACTTCAATCTTCTTGCCTGATTTGGCAAAACAGCCTTTGGAAGCTCTTTGGTCCATTTCATTTGGCATTTTGGTGCCTCTTGGTGTCTTTGGCTCCAAGTACTGTGAATATCACATGAGAAAATGTTGCACAAGTCCTTGGACCATCATTTGAACATGAAATGGATCACAGATCACCAAGTATGCACTTCATCAATTGAACACAAGCCTCTGATTTGGAGTAAGCTCGCTAGATTGTATGTAGACCCTTGCCAGCAACATTCTGCATCCTCCCCATCACAATTAACAGAGCAAACTCGCCAGGTTATATGCAGACCGTCTCCAGAAAATACATACACATGCTCCAGTATTTGAGCTTCGGCCATTTTGATCCATTTCCTCACAACTTTGCACTGTTTTGCCTAGTTCTGCCACATTTGATCTCTTAATCTGTATCAACATAATTAAGCACAAAATAAGACATAAATGAAGTGATTATGACATAATATGATAAGAAATGATAAGCTAAGCATGCTCAAAAAGTGATATGAATTTCGCTTATCACTCCTCGGTCCACTAGGGGTGTGAAGTCGAAGAAGTACACTCCTGATCATTGTCCAAAATCTCAGAAGTACCCTGTGGCTGATCTGGTAAGTGGGAGCTTGACTGAAACTGCACAAACCTTCACTGCAGCTATATACACAGATGATGTGCCCCAAAATGAAACAGAAGCTATGCGAAGTCCTGAATGGAAAAATGCAATGGAAGAAGAAATGAGAGCTCTTAGGAAAAATTAGACATGGGAGAAGTGTTGGTTACCCTCCGGAAAGAAACCAGTTGGATGCAGATGAGTCTATACTATTAAGAGGAAAGTAGATGGATCAATCGAGAGATACAAGGCTGTCTTGTTGCTAAAGGATATACTCAAACTTATGGAATTGATTATTCTGAGACCTTCTCTCCAGTAGCCAAACTGGATACTATTCGGGTTCTATTATCTATTACAGCCAACCTAGATTGGCGCTTGCATCAGTTCGATGTGAAGAATGCATTCCTTCATGGAGACTTAGATGAAAAGGTGTATATGGAAGGACCACCTATTTTTTCTGATGATTTTGCTTCTAATGAGGTGTGTAGATTGAAGAAATCTCTTTATGGGTTGAAACAGTCTCCTCGGATTTGGTTTGGTCGATTCACTATGGCTATGAAGAAATATGGTTATTGTCGGAGCAATGCTGATTATACTCTATTCTTGAAACGTTGAGGTGAAGGGATCATTTGTCTTATTATATATGTGGATGATATGATTATCAAGGGAGATGATGCAGTTGAGATTGAGAGTTTGAGGGAGAATCTATTCAAGGAGTTTGAAATGAAAGACTTGGGGAGGCTTAAATACTTTCTAGGCATTGAGGTATCTTGGTCACGACAGAGCATTTCCATCTCACAGAGGAAGTATATATTGGATTTACTAGCTGAAACTGGGTTACTGGAATGCAAACCCGTGGACACACCAATGGTGATGAATCACGGTCTTACGAATGTAGAAAAAGCCAAGGGTGCAGATAGAGCTAGGTATCAACATCTTGTGGGAAAACTTATATACTTGGCACATACACGCCCGAATATTGCATATACTGCGGGGGTGATTAGCCAATTTATGCATAATCCCTAAAGAGATCACATGGAAGCAGCATTAAGGATCTTAAGATACTTAAAGAGATCCGCAGACACTGAGATTATCTTTCGAAAGCATGGACATTGAAAGTTGAGGCTTATACAGATATTGATTGGGCTAGTAATCCAGTAAATCGGCAGTCTACAGCTGGATACTTTACTGTCGTTGGTGGCAATTTAGTCACATGGAGAAGCAAGAAATATAAGGTGGTTACATTATCGAGTGTTGAAGTAGAATTTCGAGGCATGGTTCAAGGAGTAACAGAAGTATTGTGAATTAAGAAAAGGATGACAGAATTGGGACTTGGGTCATCTCAGGCGTACCCTCTAATGTGTGACAATCGTACTGCTATTCAAATTGCACAGAATCCAGTCCAACATGACATGACTAAACACGTGGAAGTAGACCGTTATTTATCAAAGAGAAGCTTGAAAGTGAGTGTATTACATTTCCTTTCGTTCGATCGAAAGATCAATCAGCAGATATCTTGACTAAGGCAGTAAATGGACGACTCTTTCATGGAGTGTTATGCAAGTTAAGTGTTGGGTACCCTACACCTACCTTGAGGGGGAGTGTTGAGAAAACTGAATTGTATAAATAAGAAAAGATCTCACCCAAATCTTTCCTTATCTCACGATCCCATGTTTAACGGGATTCTCAGGTAGTGGAAATGTGTAAAATTCTATGATGTAAAACTCTATACATATGTGGGTGCTAAATAAAGGAGATATCAAGAAAAAAAAGAGAAGAAGAATACCTTTCTCGAATTCCTGAATCATGTAAATATCCTTGTGCTTTTGTTCCATATTCATACACAAAAACAAACAATCAACCAATCGACAATAACTACCTGCCTCCAATAGCCATATCATGAGTGTATTTGCAGTGTATAATTTAGAGTGCATCCGAATGTAGATCATCTCTCCACAATATGTGGCTTCATCGCTGGCTGTGTATTAAGTTGTTTCCTGTAACCTGGCCTGTACAAAATAAACTGCTCGGGCATGGAAACACCTGCCTATGAAAATTGCATACATCTTACAAAGGATATCATATGAATGATAGTTTTTTTTTGTTGCATAATATGTTCAATGCATTAGTATTCCCTATGCTTAAGGACAGCAATCGGTTCGTTCATCTGGCCGTAAACTAGAGCCTCCAACAAGATCGAAGTTGGTAAGGCAAATGCATCACCTACCAAAAGGGCTTTGACAAGTGATAATAGTTGTTCATATAGACTCCTAGAACCACCCTGAATTTCTTCAACTTCTTATAGGAGAGCCTATAAGAAGCAAGCAGTTGCGGTTCAAGCCGGAATACCATCCGGCTCTGGGATACAAGCATTTGAAACGGGTTGCAGAAAGACAGCATGGTGTTGTGTATTATCAGTCAATGATCCTGATGATTCACCAAAAGGAAGGATGGATTTCAAGTTTCCCGAGCCTCTGTGTGCCGTCTCAGTGGCATCATCTTTTGCTTCATCAACCTGTTCGGCTTTCTCCGTGTTTCGGCTCATCAAGACATTCATTTCTTGGACACAAGAGTTGGGTTTCTGTTCATCAAGCAGGAGCTCAGGCTGTTGTTGGCTTTGCAAAATCCCAGAAATTTCTTGGCAGCTCTCTGGGATGCAACCGCTTGTTTGAACAGACAAGTTAGCATCATGTGGATCTCTTTCAGAAGCACATCCTTCAGTAGAATCCAAAATCATATGGTCATATGATCCTGATTCACACAAGAGGGATTTTTAGAAAACATCTTCTGCAAATCAAATAGACAATATAACAGGCATCTTATGGAAAATCTTCTTATCCAGACTCCTGCATCCAGACCGTGTCCAGTCTAAATGAGATTAAATTGCGGCACAATAATTGATGCAAATCCAATGGTCAAGATTACTGGTCTGGCCGATAGTCATTTAGTCGGCACGCAGGAGTCCGGATAATAAAAGCTCTCCGTATCTTATGACTTGCCATTTTGTTTGTCAATGTTTGTCTCTTCATACAATCTTTTCATCAGCCATACTGAACACGGAAACACCATCAGGTTAATTTCACTGAGACTCTGTCTCTCTTCCTCTTTCATTGGTTCGAAACCAAAACCAACCGTCCACGTCTCAACTAAATCAGGAATTGCAGATACAACCAGCCTTTTCACATTCAGGGATATTAGCATCTAGAGTCACATATAAAATCGAATTCAGTTCACGGCATTGTTGTGTCCTAGGAAAAAATAATACTGCAAAACTATAGAAAGTATATTTTGGTTGGAGTTTCATTGCAATGCCAAATGTGGATACATTACCTCTTCAATCGCATTGATAAGGCGGCGGCACATTCCTCTGCGGCGATTTTTGCTGCATGTGGCAATTAGAGGCAACTCAGCAACACTTGTCCCATGGACCCTAGATGATGTTCAAAGATAATAAGAAGAGAAAACGTGTTTGGACAGCATATTTTTGGCTATCCACTTGAGGGCACAAGTTCTAACAACAATTTAGCACCAAAGGAAAAAGAACCGAAAAAAAATATAATACAATCTTCATCTCAAGCAGCAAATTTAGTAAACATCTAGCTAGCTGACGAACGAAGCTGGGTCAATACGAATGAAGCTGCGTCAATAACTAAAACGATTTCAGATATGAAAATGCCAAAACGTCTAAAAACATAAACTCAGGGGTATGATTATGTAATGAGCAAAGGGTCCAGAGCAACCTTCTACCTCATCGATGCTACAGACATGATCACATCATCTTCCTCCAAAACCACTGTATAGAACCCATTATAGTCCAGACGTGCAAATTCTGATCTGAAATAAGCAAGGATCTATTTTTCAGGTTAAAACTTGTAAATTTTAGTATGCCCCCAACAAGCATAAGAAGAAATGTCATTAATTGATTCCAAAGTACTTTTTTGGTGAAATCCAAGATTATTCTTTAGTATTTGAAAGGAAAGTAGCTAGCAACAATATCACAATCCGGTCTAGTTAGTTTAAGAGTATAAATGTTAGTGTTAGCATACGCATCCAGAAAACACATACTACAATCACTAGGCAAAACATTGATATAGTCCGCCACCACTTTCATACAAAGGTACACCAAAAATTCATTACTTTTTGAAGTACTCACCCCCGGTTGAATATTACTTGTGGTATCATGTCTATGCCTGTTTTTGTGTCTACCATTGGAAGAAAGCATTCCTCCATAATTGTGATTGCAACGGCCAATTTTGAGTTGCATTCAGCCTTCAAAGCAACCATTTGCTGTTGAGAATGAACCTTATGATCAAAAGAAATGCACCGCAAGAGAGTCCAAGAGAAGCCATCAGTGAGGATATTCTTTAGCCCGATTCGAGATTGAAGGCCTGTGTAAACCTGCCACCATTAACCAAAATAAGCAGACGTCATCTGGCATATCCATGTTCTAACGAATAGTGAATAACACTTCATTCAACCATGAAATTTGGAGCAAGAAGCCGGTATAAGGCAGATAAAAAAGTTTAGATTTCAAAACAATATCACCTTTCAAATATTGCATAATGGTAATCGGCAATTAACAACTAAATCACATACATCTTAACATTTAGGGCATCAAAAGCACAATAAATGCATATTCATGATTAGAACAAAAAGGAAAGAGCCGATAATCTAGAAGAAGGATAATGTCATCAGTAATGTAATCAAAGGTAGATAGTCAATCACCCCTAAGCTAAAGACCCACCATGACAGTACCACAACTGAATTTTCACCAAACTGTAATTTCACCAGACTTAAAACATAGAATTGCAATGTTTTAAGTGTAAAAATAAAAATAAAAAATAAAATCTAAGTGTAAAAATAACAATAAAAAATAAAATGTTTTAAGTGGCCGCATCATTTATTGCTCATATAACTGGGCAAGCAAAAGACCATTCTAAGTTCTAACCCGTCTTTGTAGAATAAAGGGATAGACACAAGCTTATTAAAAACCTCTATGGGTCCACGCAAAAGCTAAGTTGCTACTTACAAGATTCTCTTGCTCGCTCTCCACCCCACCCCCTATATATATGCATTTAATTATATACGGGTCCACTCAGTCTTTAATTACGAATCTAGAAAATAATTAAAATTTTCAATCAAGTGGATACAAATCAGCAATGTCACTGGGTTGATGGTTAAGAAGCATGCAGCTTACCTGATGGCAGTTATCTCCACAGAACCATGTCTCTGATGCCATTCCAATTTTTAAACCCTTCAGTTGCAAGCATGTTTCATGATCTGTTTGCAGGAAGGACATAAGGGTTTAGGCTCTCCGTATATTTGAGAATGTACGTGTGTGCGCATACAACTAGGTACGAACTTATAACCAGATGCAAGACCCATAAAAATCACAATAAGCATATCATCAATGAATAAAGGCATCACTGAAGCAGAATTCTTAAAAATTCCAAGGAGGTCCCTTCAGCAAAGCAGTCATTCATACAACTTTCAACCTTTTGTTGCTGAATTAGCAGATTCCAAGGAGAACTCTTCAACAAGCAGTCACTCTGACAACTTTCAACTTTTTGTTGCTGAGTAAGCAACATTACAGCTGGCATATAAAAAAACCTACAAAACGTTAAACTTAGGACATCTGCCAGAAAGGGTCAATTACATTTATCCTCGCACTGAGGGCATTTAAGCCCATCAAGCAATCTTGAAGCTTCATTATCAGAAACTACATCCCCACATATCTGGCAGCGGCATTGTGGACAATACCAGTTTCCTTCCGGCAGCTCCTGAAGAGAAAAAACAATCTGTTGATACTAAAATGAAAACACATTCTCTGTAGTCAGATGTCTGGTTATAGATCCCAGAGGTCAGCAGCAACAAGAAAATATGAACTGTTGCTGACCATGCAGACAAGCAGCAATTATACATGACATCAAACAGACATCAGTGCCGAGACACATCATGATTCATGATAATAACTTCATTGGACTTTTAACTTGGAGCAAATGTCATATTACTATAATTAGCAAGACAGCCGACAGTGAGACCACAAAAAGTCTGAAATTAACAACCAATCTAGCAGATAACTTCTCAAGGGAAGCAGTTAAAATATAATTAAGGATCGGAGAAGAAAATGAGTGACCACATTTCTATGCATGGACTAAAAATTACGAAGTAAAATGACTTTTAGTGGACAGGCAGCTCCATCGTAGACAGAAAAATGATTTTATACGAAGTATTTCAGATCCAATATATGTAACCTGTAATATATCAAGAGAAAACAACATAATTAATGTATTGAGTTGATGGGTCACATTAGGGAATATTATTAGCAAGGCATTTTGAAGTTAAGGTAGTACATTTATGGATAAGAAACAAATTGCTATGAGCTCTTTCAGAAGTGCATCTTATCAGTTTATTTATTTTCTATAAGAAAAATGATCAGATTTTCCGGGATTGCATGCATGCTTCAGATGATGGGCTTTGAATGCATCTAAAAAACGGACAAGAGAGGAAGGACTTGTGTCCTCTTAATCTTTCCGAGAAAAATAAAAAGGAAACGAAATGAAGAAAAATCTTTTATTTAAACCAGTGGAAAAAGCAAATGCAAACCTGTTCAAACAAGCATCCCTGATGGAATACAGATGGACAATTATCACAACATATCAATTCGCCAACATCACCACAGCGGCCACAGCTATCATCATTATGGTCCATTTCATAAACAGGATCCATTTGATGAACCACTTTTCTAGCTTTGTATTCTGCTGACCATGCCTCAAGCTGGCATATGGAGAATGGCTTAGCGGATTCCATGAAAAGATTCGTGCAAGGGCCATTTGTCCGAAAACCAGCATGAAACTTGAACTCTGATATGGACATGATTTTATGACAACAGTTACATAATATACCTTCACGGGTAATTAAACCGTCTTTTACTATAGCATCATCTTTTAGATCCCTGTACTGGATTACATCATTGAGAAAAATCATTCCACAGTGAATTAACCATGAGAGAACTGTTCTAGATCCAATGGCAGGCCATTTTCCCTCCGTGATACACTTACCACTCTTCTTAAGGCTTCTTGGAAGTAACCTGCAGCTGCCTCTTGGAGTCTTTCGTTTCCTAAGGGGTTTTGACTTGCAGGCCGGCCATTTCTTGGCGGCTGAGCAAGACTTTGTCATCATAATAGTGGAAATTAAGAGATCACCATCATCAAGGTGACAGGCCTTTAATTTCTTAGATTTAGATCTGGAACTGCTTACTTCAAGTGTAGGACAACCACCCCTATCGGCAATGTCATTTCCAGTCAAATTCATTTCAGATAACTTTCTAGAGTTCTTAAGCTTCCTTGACTTGATAAAATTAATTTCATCTGCATTTTCAGACTGGTAAATACTTGGAGATTGAATACTGTTATCTTGACTAGGGAAATCAATCTCAGGATCACCCAGTATTTGATCTACTCTAGAACATGCTGGAAGATCAATCAGGGGAACACCACGCTGATAAATTCCATTGTGTTCCCATGACGGGGGTCTTGGGTTTGGGTAACTTCTTCCTGATACGGATATTTTCTTGCATTTGGCAGCAGATCTAGAATCTGATGGAATCAATAAGCTCCTCTTTGCTTTTACTGCAATTCCTTCTTTAAGTAGTCGAATTGTCTTTTCTATGAAAATAACATTTGCATATGGATCCAGAATACACCACAATTGTGCCATCGAGGAAGTAGTTACCAAAATGTTTGGATTTTCTTCAATCATTTTAACAGTGCAGGATAAGTCAGTCCACAACTCAGTCAAATCAGCCCACTGCATACAGTCACTCATTGGAACAGAATATATCGCATCTACCTGTAGGCTCTCACCACACATACTCCAAGCTCGGTGAAACTGACGGATTGGCCGCCCTCCCGGAGACTTGTAAACATATTCTCCAATCCCTTTGCTGTTCCTTCTGCGCCTCCCAATCACCCATCCGGCAGCCGTAAGTAAACGATTGATGTGGTATCGAACAAGTGGGCGAGGATCATTTTTATAATCTTTTGGCATTGCAAGTTCCTCTTCTGTCAGCTTCAAAAAGCATGAATCGTTCCATCTTGGCTTAGTTTTTCGATGAGTTCCCAAGTTGTCTGCATTAGAGATGGGTGGATTAGCAACTAGTAGCTTGGTGGCGTAGCTCTCTTGAGAAATGGGTGAAGTAACTCCTCCAGGAGTGGCTTGCTTCTTCTGGTTTTGATCCGAGCAATATACTCCATTCTTAAAGCTACTTCTTGAGAGAAAACCACAACCTTTATCCGCACAAGCTAGTTGTTTTAGTGGATAGCTACATGATGTAACACCTCTACCACATGATTCAACTACGCGAAATGCTACAGTGTAAGTACAACCAGGATTTTCTTGAGATATATCCGAAGTAAGGTTTCTTGAGGAAGCTGATCCAATACAGGGATACACTAGATCAAGTTTAACAGGCAGATCTTCAACTGATGATTTCAACTCATGGTTACTCTTACAGGATGCTTTCAGGTAAACAGGAAGAGGAGGTTTTCCTGAGAAATCCTCCTTTTCATTATCATTTTGACTCGTTAATGAAGACCTCCCACTGTTCAAGCAAAGAGATGTGTCTCTTTTCGTAATTCCATCATTATCTACCAAAGCAGCTCCAGAAAAAAGGAATTTCTTCTTCCTGCTAATGTCACTTCCGAAGAAAACCTCATAAAAAATTCTTTGTTCATCTACAGATCCGTCAAAACCACCATCATGCAAATGCCCGAACTCTTCACCAAATAGCATATTGGATGACATCAACAGATATTGTCCTCACATCTGTATTAATGAGCAAATCCAGATACTCAATTAGCATTTTGGTAATCAGTTTATAATAAAATCCAGATAAATTGATGAATACATTTGAGTAAAGATCAAATCTTATATTGATTATTAGCAGGTTGACAATAACAAAGAATATATGAAAGCATGGATGATGACTGAACAATCTGAGATCATCCCAGCCAAAATGCTGTTCAGCGGCATATACCCATAGTCAACACCATTGTATCAAAAAAAGGAATATCCAGAATGAAGAAAGAAGAGAGAGATATGAAACAGATCCATTGCCTATAATTATTGAGTTCCCTTGGTAAGATGATGGCTTCCACTGGTCACTGCATGGAATCCCAAAGATTCCACTAAGAAATAAAGGCTTTCCTGTATGCACCCGCATGTGCTTTTGATCAGGAATTTGATAAGAGGATGAGGTGATGTAAGAGATATTTAAGGCTAAACAATATGTTTCCAAACACAAAAATAAGAACTGGATAAGACACTATCAGAGAGTTGGAAAATTATGAAGAAATGGATAACAAAACTTGTCTCCAATAGGGACTCATGGCTTACTACATGAAAGCTGACAGAATATCACGCAGACACTTTGATCCAGAACTTAATTGTTTTCTATAGAAAAAAGCCTGGACTATTCCTACATTCCTTATAATCAGAGAGCATTCCCTTTCTAGAAGCACGGTGCAATGATATCTGGATGATCGATCTCGCTTGACATCTTACAAATATAAGGAAAACCATTCAATCAAGGATATATTTTCTAGATATAATTTCCTACAACAGTTCACATACTTTATTCACATGTTGCAATACAACATATCAATTTTCTGCCTGCACCACAGATAACTAGTCAATTACCATTTTTGACGATGTAGTGTATGTGAGGCGAACAATGTTAATAGATCACATCAATCAATATCCTTCTAAAAAGAACTGCTGCAAAGTCACCGCATACCACATTTCAAAAATTAATACAAATGAGATGACTTTAAATTTTCAATTATTACGAGAATTGAAGAAAACAAAAATAAACACGAGAATGAGATTACCTGATAAACATGAAATTGTTCACATAAGGCTAGTAAAAGACATGATTTCCTTCATTAATTTCAGTCATTTAAGTCCAGCAGCAAAAGACAACAGTATTATTACAAACTGTCGTCGGAGAATCTAAAAGATGCAACTAGGATCTAAAGCAGGTGGCATACAGCAAGTCATTAGTCACATAAAAACAGAGAGCGTAATAAGAGGTGGCGATAGATTCTTAAGCAGGGAAGAAAACGTTAACCTCTCAGCTCGAATTAAACATAGCTTCAGCTATGCATGATTACAAAATTTTAAAAAATAAAAATTGTCATTCTTCCTTTCCCAAGCCCCACCCATTCACCACACCAGCTGATTACGCACTCAATTATGAGGTTAATTAAAGAAGACATGAAACAGCAATAGCAAAACAGTGAGCTAAACGAGCATAAAATGTACCCAGTTCCCATGAAAGCCGAAAATTTTCCCGAACCAAGCTAATCCACCAACCAAACCCCCACATTTCCATCCCTAAAAAAAAACTCACACCACATAACAAAATCCAGCTGCGCGACCACAATTCGTCCAGAAAAAATAAAAATGAAAATAAAACCCACCCTCACATTTCGCATCTGAGAACTTAGGGCTAACCTGAAATTGGTGTCCGAGATAATCTCAACGGCACAAGATGATCCTCATGGAAAAATGTTCCACCTACCTTCGCTCTGTGGTCGTCCACAGCTTATTTTGGTATGCATAAAACACGCGAAGAGCGTTACGGAGAAGCCAACGGGAAAGTGAACAGAACGGTGCTCCAAAAAAATCCCCCCAGTTGTCAAACATGAACAATCGTCCACTGCAGGTCCAGCTGAGCACACACACACACACTGACATCTTTTTCTTTCTCGTGTCATTTTTAATTTGTATTGATCAGATTCTCGTGAATTATTATACTTGATTTTCCCTCCATTTGTGGCGTTTCCTTTGGAACTTCCTCCTGAAATTTCCCTGACGAGACTATTTTGGCATTATTTAATTACACACACTTTTAAATTTGAGTTGTGTTAATATAATTTTATTATTTTTCATGTGCACAGCGCCAATCAGTTAGAATTAAGGGCTCCTTTGCTAAAAAAAAAAGTTAGAATTAAGTGCTGGTTTGGGAATAAATATTATTGCTCCTTTCCGTACTTTTTCTATTATTTCTTTATATTTTTAGAATTTTAAAAATAATTATTTAAAATTTTTATTTTAATTATATATTATAAACTTAGCATAACATTACTAAAATAATTTTATTTATTTAATTAAAATATATTAATTAGGATTAATTTGATCATAAAAATATTTATATTTGAATATTATTATAAAAATGTCATATTTATTTTTTAAAAGAAAAAAAATATTTCATAAAATACTTATTTCTAAGAAAAAATAGGTTCTAAAAAAAGAACAAGTACTTGTATATTATAAAAAACTATTTTATTTTTTAAAGATGTTTATAAGCATAAGTTTTTTTATTTTTATATAAGCATAATTAAAATTATAAGCACCTCGCGCAAAACAAATCTTTAATTTCATCAAGTATTTAAGATCTCTATACAAAACTACAACATTTTGTAAACCTTAAGCTCATAATTCCAACACACATTTGATGTCATGCGGTGATATTTGCTTCTAAAGTTTTTCAGTTAAACTCTTATTTACTTTTGTTATATTGTTGCAAGACCACAACAAATTTACCTTCCTCGACATTGTTAGAATGTGGGTATGGACCTCTTGAAATTGGGAAATCACATATTTCATGGTATACCGATTCAAAACAACCATCAATCTTGCACCGCCCTGCTCTCTAATTATCTTCGATGTTGTTACATGTTTTCATTATGTTGGGTCGTACTTTGTTTGACATAAACATACTCTCTCTAAATTACGACTTATTCATGCCTTCGTTTGCTATATTTTATTCGTATATAGAAACTCGACTCTCCAGCATAATCACTATAGAACAAGATAAGTTTAGGGTTTAGATAACTTACCACTTCATATTAAATGTGAAATTCTCTTTTTACAAATGGTACAAGCTCAATTCAAACTCGTAGAATATCCAGTTGTACGAGAGACTGAGTTGAATTTGCATCCATTATGCATAAAAGATAGGGTAATGCTAGTGATACATTATTTTTAGACATTTTTAGTAAACACACTGATGTGGCAAATTCACATAATCATTTTTTATTTAAAATTTAACTTCAATTTTTATGTTCTTCCCCCACTTTTGTATCGCAGCATACGTCTCCTTCTTTTACCTATTAGGGTTCTTCCTTCAAATCCCCTCAACTTATCCTTCAATCTAAATTGAATCCCCCCAAATACAAGCTCACCCCAAGGTAACCCATCAAAATTAACAGCGGGAAAAGTTCTGGTCATCTCCATAATTTTATGGAGACAAAGAGTCGACACTCTTCTTCTCTACAGGCAATCGAAAAGGTAATGGTCATCTCCATAGTTTTACTCATGCAAGTTTCTGTAAGTACATGTATGTATATATATTGATCTACATATATGTAATTTGATCTTCATGATTGCTTCTGTTAATTGATTTTTTTTGCAAAAAATATGGAAAGGTTGCTGAAGCTCTAAGGAGTTTTGTTGAGGGTTGAATCAAACAACAATGGAGGAAAAATCTTTGAGTATTATACATGTCAATGAAGAAAGTAGTCAGAATGGAATTGATATGGATGCTGAAGATGTAGAACCCAGGGTTGGGATGATATTTAATAGCTTGGAAGGCTTGTTAGATTATTACAAAGCATATGAGAGAAGATTGGATTTCTCAGTGAAGAGAAAATCATCAATTAGATGAGATGATGGAGAAGTTAAATATGTTGATTTGAACTGTCCTCGATCAGGAAAATCAAAGATAACTTCCAAAAATTCTCTCAAGCCGCATCCAAACATGAAGACCGGTTGTAAGGCTAGAATCAGAGCAGGATTTTAACCATGATTTGTCCTAGTAAAGCTCGATTTTTCAGGTGCAATAGGGTATTGATACCACACGTAAAGCGGCAATTAGAATTGAATGATAGAGCTGGAATTCAATTACATAAAAATTTTAATTCATTGGTAGTCGAAGCAGGGGGCATGTGAATATGACATTTTTAGAGAAGGGTTGTCGAAATTTAATTGAGAAAGCTCGTCGATTACGGCTTGGGGAATGAGATGCGATGGCAGTTCAGAATTACTTTGTTCAAATGCAAGCTGATAACATGAATTTCTTTTATACAATGGATTTGGATTGAGATGGTGGATTGAGGAATATTGTTTGGACAAATGCAAGGAGCAGAGTGGCATATGAGGAATTTGGTGATGTGATAACATTTGCCACCACACACTTGACAAATAAGTATAACATGTCATCTGCACCATTTGTAGGTGTTAATCATCCTGGGTAATCTATTTTGCTTGGATGTGGGTTGATCTCTAGTGAGGATACTGAAACATTTGCTTGGTTATTTAGTGCATGGCTTACATGCATGTC
>JAOYMZ010014987.1:0-19816 GCA_025802335.1 Pinguicula primuliflora
TCCGGCCACCCGACGTGATCTCCGACCGGTGCGGCCCCAATCCGCCATCGTAACTCCATCCTTCCCGATCATGACATAATTCAGATGGAAATAGTGGACATAGAGGATAAGGAAGAAGGTACTACTGTGGAGGATAGGGGTCAAGATGAGGTGACTGGTCCTCAGAGGAAGACAAAGATGAAGGGTAAGAGGGGGAGTCCCCGCAAAGATGGAGCTAAATACGAGGTTTCCTCTTTGAGTGATAAGAAGAAGGGCAGACCTCCGAAACTGAAACCTAAACCCGAGGTATCTTCTCTGAATTCTCCAAAGAGAGGGCGGAGGAGGCCCCCCAAAGGAGAAGGTAAATGTGAAGCTTCGATTTTGAGTTGCGAAAGTATACCTGACGTTACAGTGGATGATAAGAAGGACTACGAAAGTAGTATTGTCGTGTATGAAGATCAACTAGGGCCTCAACTGAAGCGAAAGCGGGGGACGCCACCCATAGGAAAAGGTAAATGTGAAGCTTTGGTTTTGAGTTGCGAAAGTATACCTGACGTTACAGTGGATGATAAGAAGGACTACAAAAGTAGTGTTGTCGTGTATGAAGATCAACTAGGGCCTCAACTGAGGCGAAAGCGGGGGAGGCCACCCAAAGGAGAAGGTAAATGTGAAGCTTTGATTTTGAGTTGCGAAAGTATACCTGACGTTACAGTGGATGATAAGAAGGACAAGGAAAGTAGTATTGTCGTGTATGAAGATCAACTAGGGCCTCAACTGAAGCGAAAGCGGGGGAGGCCACCCAAAGTAGAAGGTAAATGTGAAGCTTTGATTTTGAGTTGCGAAAGTATACCTGACGTTACAGTGGATGATAAGAAGGACTACGGAAGTAGTGTTGTCGTGTATGAAGATCAACTAGGGCCTCAACTGAAGCGAAAGCGGGGGAGGCCACGCAAAGGAGAAGGTAAATGTGAAGCTTTGATTTTGAGGTGCGAAAGTATACCTGACGTTACAGTGGATGATAAGGACTACAAAAGTAGTATTGTCGTGTATGAAGATCAACTAGGGCCTCAACTGAAGCGAAAGCAAGGGAGGCCACCCAAAAGACAAGGTAAATGTGAAACTTCGATTTTGAGTTGCGAAAGTATACCAGATGTTACAGTGGATGATAAGAAAAACTACGAAAGGAGTATTGTTGTGTATGAAGATCAACTCGGGCCTCAACTGAAGCGAAAGCGGGGGAGGCCACCCAAAATAAAACTTAAATCCAAGGATTCCAGTTTGAGTTGTGAGAATAGATCTGACAGTACGATGGATGATAGGAAGGCCTATGAAAGTAGTAATGTTATGCCTGAAGATCAACAAGCGCCTCAGCCGAAGGGAAAGCAGGGGAGGCCACGCAAAGTAGAAGGTAAATCCGAGGTTTCCAGTTTGAGTTGTGAGAATAATTACGAGGGTAAACTGATGAATAAGGAGTTGTACAAGAGTAGCGATGGCACTCCTAAGGATAAACGAGTATCTAAACTGAAGCAAAAATTGGGAAGGCCACCCAAGATTCAGAATGGGAGTATGGGGTTACTGATGGAAAGGGAAAATGTCAGGAGAACTTCTCATCGTAATGAATGTGAAAATGCAGTACCGGTAAAGAGGTTGGGTATCGATACAACTGTGTTGGAGAATGGTGCCATAACACAGGAAGGGGAAAAACCTGGACCTGCCAGAGAAAAGGAAGTGGGTTCCAGAAAACAGAAGCAACTGTTGAGGGATCGCATAGTTGCTATGCTTAAAAATGCTGGATGGACTGTGGAGTACAGGCAAAGGCATTCCAGAGAGTACCAGGATGCTGTTTATGTCGACCGTGACGGAAAAACACACTGGTCAGTAACATTGGCATACAAAAAGTTCAAGGAGAAGATTGATGTAGGTAAGGCAGATGATATAGATATTTCAGCATTTTCTCTTATACCAGAAGAGACACTCAGTGTTCTGTTTAGAGCTTGTGAGAAAGGCAAGAAACAAGGTCAGATGAAGATTAATGCAGGGAGAAAAAAGGAAAATTTTACTAAGGAAAAAAAGATTCACAAATGGAATAAAATAAAAAGATGTAAGAAGGAGTCATCTGAAAGTAAACCCAAGGATGGAAAGAAGAAATTAATATTGGAAATACGCAAGCAAAGAACTCTGTTGGCTCGTAAACCCAAGGATGGAGATAGTGATGGTCATGCATTATATGCAGGAAATCGCTCTCTGCTCTCATGGATGATTGATTTAGGAACTGTTCCTTTGGGACGGAAAGTGAAGTATAAGCGAGGAAGGAACTCAAAGATTCTGCTTGAGGGTCGGATAACGAAGGATGGAATCCTTTGTGATTGTTGTAATATACTCCACACAGTTAGGGGCTTTGAATGTCATACTGAAAACACATTTGGCAAACCATATCAGAACATATATCTGGATTCTGGGAATTCTCTTTCTCAATGCCTTTTAGATTCCTGGAAGATGCACACGGAAGTTGATCACATTGGATTTACATATGTTGATGTGGAAGGTGACGATCCCAATGATGACATATGTAACGTCTGTGGTGATGGTGGTGACCTAATCTGTTGTGATAGTTGCCCAGCAACCTTCCATCACGGCTGTTTACGTATTAACGTATGCATAGCAGTACTAGTTCTCGTACTTTTCTTATTTCTACGCTATTGTATTTATCAATTTTTTAATACTCCATCCAAATATATTTTTGTTAGATCTTTCAAAATATTTCCTTTTGATAGCCTGAAGCTTTTTTTTTAACATCTATTCTTGCGACTTTAAAAAAATAAACTACTCTGGTGTTATATATGCTCAAGTGGCAGCATATGTCGTTAGGTGCCTAGCTTGCAGTTTTTTCCTGTGTGCGCCAATTGCTTCACTCGTCCTTATTCTATGAAAACAGAAAGTTCATTGTGTAATTACTTGTCATTATTTAGTTGCTTCGTAGATTAAATTGTTCTTTGAAGATGGAAATTAGATAAATTTTGCATATTTTGGGAGTTCCACAACTTTAGATAACCACTTGTAAATTCTCTGGCTGTCAGGTTCCTTCTGGAGACTGGCACTGCATTTATTGTTCCTGTAAATTCTGTGGGGTGGACTGTGGAAGTACGCAATTAAAGGATGATCATAAATTTGATTTGGCAACATGCCATTTGTGTGGAGAAAAATGTAAGCTCTAGCTTTATGATGTGAACCGTCTAATGGTCCAAACATTATGCCTTTTTATTGCATATCAAATTGTAAACAATTTGAACTAACAACTCACAAAATCTACTTTTTCTCAGTTCATGTGGGTTGTGCCAAGGAAATGGCTGCTGAAGATAAAAGTGTTCCATTTTGTGGTGAGGCATGCTCTAAGGTATCTTTCTGGTTATGTATTGCAATTCAATGTTTTTTTGCCCTCATTCCCCACACCCCAACAAAGTGGAGGCAAGAACGGAGGTTTCGAGGCAATGAGGTTTTAGCAGCTTAAGCAGCTCCCTAGGATCATACAAAGTGAAGTCTAATTAGTTATATTCTGATATGCTTGCATTATTTTTTTTCCTACTCGAAAGGTTTCATTATTAAGCCGGCACTAGATATGCACAAACAATAGTTGGGTTATTACTATGCATATTGCATACAACTTGCTTAGTACATAATATTGCTAAATCACCGGTTTTCATTGCTAACCCTCTTTGGATGAATATTATTGCATGGATTACTTGTCTGCGATCAAGGTGATCATGCATGGCATGCATTGACTTAACTTTAACAAATGGGAATTTGCTGATATACTTCCTACCTGTATTGTTCAAACACTTTCCTCTTCCTTTCCTTTTTGGTCTTAGTACCTTGTTTGAACCAATGTCTTCGTTTCTGATTTGCCCGTTACTACCATTTCCATGCTATCTTTATGCGCTGATTTAAAACTTTGCATCATAAATAAATCTTACGGGTTTTTACCTCTGGCTCTGATATCCTTCAAATGTGCAGATTTTTCAGCAGTTACAGATTCTTATTGGGTTCAGATACGAACTTGAAGTAGGGTTTTCCTACACAGTTCTTCACCATTGTGATTTTAGTGGTGATGCCGCGCTTGATGGTGACTTCTCAACGTTAGAGAGTAATTCCAAGTTAGCTGTTGCTTTCAGTGTGATGGATGAGTGTTTTCAGCCCATCATAATCGAACGAAGTGGAACTAATATGATTCACAATGTTGTATACAACTGTGGGTAGGTATTTTCTGCCTATATCTGCATAATTCCATTTACTCAAATCTGCTAGGTCTCTTAATTGCAATGATATAATTCCGGGGGATTGAAAGTAGTTGGGGCTCATGTTGGACTCATGTTGCCTTTCCAGGTCAAACATCAGAAGGTTGAACTACGAGAGATTTTTTACTGTTATCCTAGAGAAGGGTGACGAAATTGTCTGTGCTGCATCTCTAAGGTTTTTACTAAATCCCTAATGTTACATTGTTGTACTGATATTCGTTCATTGTTATTACTTATTCGTGTCTGAACACTGCAGCCAGTTCCTTGGTGTGCATTTGTTCCATATTTCTCGTGGTGTTGTGATGATTGTCCTTGGACATTGTAGGAAGTCTATAATTTATGAGCAGCCAAATTTGCTGTGAAACTGTTCGCCTTATCCAGAAGATCGCATTTTAGTTGGATTATCCAACTTTATTCGTCTTCAGTTTGAGATGTTTTCAACTTCTCGACACGGATATCTAATTTTGTATTTAGCTTTTCTATGTTCTGCATGCAATATTTTCTTTTCGACCTCATGTTGATAACTCCTTAAATGTATGAGGAATTGCTTGATCCTTTTTACCCATTCTGAGATTCAGTTTGAGGATACGATCCTAGTTTTGGATCTTTACCATTTGTTTGCTTCACACTTCCTTTTTTACATGATACAAATCTAGAACCCATGGGAGTTTGCTAGCCGAGATGCCATTTATAGGAACTCGATTTAAGTACCGTCGTCAAGGGATGTGCAGCCGACTTCTGTCTGCAGTGGACAAGGTATGTTATCCTATGTACACTGTCGGAGCTGTTCTGTTATTTATGTTACCATAAATGGTCTTTTTTTAGCAAAACATGTTATCATGCATGGTGATGTTTTGGTCTCTTAATTGTCAGTACTTTTTTTCCCACGTATTATGGATGGATCCGAGTTTCGTCTTTTTTGAACTTTCGATATTTTTATTGGGTCTATCAGGTTCTCAGCTCACTTGGCATTAAGAAGCTTGTAATACCAGCAATATCACAACTCAATGAAACATGGACTAAAGTTTTCGGATTTGTGCCTCTTGAAGAATCAACAAGAGTGGGCATGAAATACATGAACTTGATTGTATTTCCAGGGGTAGACATGTTGGAAAAACCTGTCGGGCATCAGTCTATTGACGAGCAAATTAATTTTTCAGGTGATCTTTGGAATACCTCTTTGTTCTTGGATTGGAAGCCTGTCTAAACCGCAACTTTTTATATGTGATTCCAAATTTATACAAAATTTTCTGTGGGATTGCAGCTATGGGATGCAAAGAAGTTACAGCTGAGCATCAGGTTATGCAAGAAAATTGGGCATCTGATCCAGATATCCTGTCTGATGAGAAGACGCAGGATCGCATAGAAACATCCTCATGTACAAAATCTACGGAAGTTCAAAACCTCCACGATAATACTCAAGAGCAGCAAAAGGATCAAGGTGTTACTCCAGCCAATTCTGAAATTTCTTCGGATTCTGACACCATTATTAACTCGAAACCCGCCCCTACAGAATCCACTGAGGTTCAAACTCTCTATCAAGATAGGCAAGAGGAGCAAAAGGACAATAAACAAGCTGTCCTTCCACCAAATTATGAACCATCTACTGTGTCTGAAATCCATATTCACAATAAAGATGTTCCTGTTGGATCTGATGCTCCTTCGCATCTTGATTCCTTGAATGAAGAGCACACAGGTGCAATATATCTTGGTGAGTCTTCAGAGACTGGAAACAGTCCACGCCCTCTAGATGCAGCTGAAGATAGCAACAATCATTCTGTTAAATCTAACTCTTAAGTGGTGACTGCAAGCTTGGGGCACAACAATCTGCTCAAGAAATGTACACTTGTCCTGATGGATTGTGGCTGAGAACGTGAAACCTGTATATAGCTTAGTTAGAGCATGATATTCTGTAGAAGGGAACATGATAAGGAACTTGAGTGAAGGCGGTGTTATGCAGATGGATAGAACTAACTTCATACCTGCTACTCTTGATTTGTGGAAGAGCTTACAGGAGTGGAGATGAGGTTTTTTATTTTTGTCTTGGGGAGCAAGATGACATATCTATGGTTAAAGTTGTATAGAACACAATGCTGCTATCTTTCGAAGATGCTAGCTCAAGATACTTGGTTGAAGTTTGAGTCATTGATCAGAGAACTGTCATTTCATTCTTTGGAATTTGATTTTTTTTCTTTTTAATGTTTTTTACAAAAGGATTTTTGAATATTAAAGGGTATTATGTCTAACAAGGTTACAAGGGAGCAGTGAACGAGAAGGTGCCGGGTGGAAGTGGGCCTCGACGGCGCCCAGCGCCTGAGTTTTTTTTTTTACTGGCAGCAGATGTTCTGACTCTCCTTGAAATGTATCCTCTTCTTGCTAGGTCTCGGAGGATTATTCATCTTCTCAACTTGTTGGGGCTCACTCTGTAAGGCTAGTAAGCCTGAGGTGAGTTGTCAAGATTCAATCTTTATGTTCGTTCCTACTATTGTGAGAAATATGTCGTGTTGGCTTCTTGATTTTAGATTTTGAAGTGCCGTTGGTCACTCTCACTCTAATGGGAGTCATCTTAATAGCTAGTTATTTTCAAGAAACTGTGAGATTTAGATATATCATTGCCTGTCGAAATGGTTGGAATATAGTGAAAATTGAGGAAGAGGTTTCCTCACAAAAAAGAAAATCTTGCCTTATTTTAAGCTAAGAGTTGTATAAAAATACTCACTTTGTATAAAATGACAGAATGACGGAAATTGATGTGTTTTGATGTTCTATAGCTTTCTTGTTTCTTTGGCTGGTGCTCCCGTATTGATAGATCTGAAGGGTCATGTTTGTTTTGGTTTAGTAAATTTGGTTGATAAGGTGATCGATGACTGATATGATGACTGATATGATGACTGATGAGTGATGACTGACTGATGAGGTGACTGATTTTAATATACTTGTTTTGCAAATTTACCTGATAAGGTGACTGATTTTATTATATTTGTTTTGCAAATTTACTGATAAGGTGACTGATTTTCGTAAAATGACATAAATGACATTATTTTATATTGTTATTATATTTTTAATAATATTTTATATCATAATTATTATTAAATAAAAATAGTTTTTAACTTTAATAATTCTAATTTATTGTTTAAATAAATAGTTATTATTTTGAATATTAACAATAAAGTTTAAAGCAATGAGAATAATATACTCACGGTAGAGACGTATGGGTATATAAAGTTAAAGGTAAAATTGTAACGAAAAGATTTATAAGTCATCTTATTTTTTAATCAGACTGAAAAATTATTTTTTCAAATCAGTCACCTTATAAGACAGAAGGTGGACATTCAAGTAACGGACTTATTTTGTCAAATTGACTTATAAGGCATAATTGAATGATAAGCACAACCTTAATGTAGCATTGTAGTTCCTTGTCTTTTTCTCCTAGTTTTCAGTTTTTCGCAATACTCTATTTAATCCACTGCTTAGCCTAAGGAATTTTCTTTCATATATATTTTGAACTTAAATGTATTCAAAGTGGATTTTACAAAACAATAGACGGCCTCTGGTGCTATTTAAAGTGGATTTTACAAAGGCATTTGATTCGGTCGATTGGAATTATTTGTTGGCAATACAGCGAAATTTTGGCTTCAGCAACAAATGGGTTGACTGGATGAAGGATGTGTCACAACCGCTAGAGCTGCAGTCTTGGTGAATGGCAGTAGTGCTGGTGAGTTTAGATTGGAGCGTGGGTTGAGGCAAGGAGATCCTCTTTTCCCGCTACTTTTTCTATTGGCTGTGGAAGATTTAGATGCTTTGTTAACAAAGGCATGTGACCTGAATTTGCTCGCAGGAGTTAAGATTGACAGGTTGAATATCTCACATCTGCAATACGCAGATGACACATTGTTAATTACAGAGGAGACGCAAGGTAACATTCAGACTATGGAAGGAATACTCATGTTGTTTGAAATGATCTCGGGTCTATCTATTAATTTTGTGAAGAGTGAGTTGTTTGGGTTGAATCAGGTGGGTAATGTGTTGCAGAATTTTGCACTTTAGCTGCGGTGCCAAGAAGGGGTCCTGCCATTTATATATCTTGGCTTGCCCGTAGGAGATAATCTAGCAAGGAGAAGAATGTGGGATAGAATGCTACAGGGTGTGGATCAGCGACCGTTAAACTGGGAGAATAAGTTTCTATCATAAGCGGGGTGGGTTACTTTGGTTAAAGCAGTGCTTGAGAGTTTACCTATCTATTACATGTCCCTTTTCTAAGCTCCAGTGGTGGTAGTCAAGTTACTAACAAGGAAATTCACCAGGTTTCTGTGGCAGACATCTCTGCAAAGCAATCGCCCAATTCATTGGGTTTAGTGGGTGAATATGTGTTTGCATAAGAAGGAAAGGGGGTTTAGGTTTCAAGGAATTGAGCTATATGAACGAAGCCTTATTATGAAAATGGATGTGGGGGTTAAAAATAGAACCGGATAGCTTATGGGCGTAGGTCATTGCAGAGAAGTATCTGCAAACTTATGGGACACTAGGCGATTGGATCAAGCATCCTAGGCTATTGTTTGATGTACATTGATGAACTACTGCTTGTATAGGAATAGGAGCTAAAACTTGAGCTGGTTTGCTGTTGCTTGTAAACATATAGTAGATGGTTTGGTAGCTACAGTACGTGTAGGTAGCTAGTTAGCATTTTCAGTCTTTGTATCATGTTGTACAGTTCACACTCGAATTTAACTATCCAAAAAAAAAATTGAACTGTATTTACTCAGGTTGAAGTGGAAGCACTGGTCATCAAGGGACCAAAAATGGCTAATGTGATCAGCCAAGTAAAGAAATTGGATGTCTCTGTACCCTTGGACATAAGAAGTCATCTCCATTACTCCATTGGTTAGTATTATCCAACTCTAAAATCATCTTTGGGAGGTAGACGAGTAAAGTTGGTAGCTTCTAGCCCTTCCATCGTGGAAGTAAGGGACCGTGGTGGAGGGCGGCGACTTCTAGTTTTCAGCTTTTGCGGTTTCCAAAATTCGATTCGGTTGAACAAGGATATTTTATTTAAAAAAAAAGATAGGTCGCCGGATACAACTCGCGAGATCAGTTCACTTAACAATCCGACAGCCTACAATAGAATTTGGCACTGGAGGGTTTCCGTTGAGAAATTTTATGTTTCAGAATCTTACAACCAGGTTAATGATGTTAGATCCAGAATTGTAATCGTGACCGTTGGTTCACAACACTTGAATGGTTAGGATTACAATTTTGGATCTAAAATCATTAATTTTGTTATAAGATTCTGGACCTGAAAATTTTCGGGCTTCCATTCGGCACCAATCACTCTGCAGGCGAAAAAAATTGATAAAACTTACTCTCTGTATCTAGTTCTAATACTTGAATTATAATGTACTCATTTGATTATGGTGATTCCTGGCAATGTGCCAATGGAATGAGTGGGTATCTTATCAGCACCCGATGATACAAGAACTTCTGGCTTTTGACTTAGCTGTATAAAATAATGGGTATAATCGTTCTTACGACTTAATTTATCCAGGAATACTAAGCATACTTAGTTCTTTTTTATTTAATTATATATGGATAATGAAACAATGTTGTTTGGGCTAGTTGGAGTAAATAAAAAAACAAAAACAAATTATAAAATGTAAAAGAACCGATCTTCTGCATTTCATTTTTGTCTTCGTTGAACCTTAAGAGACGAGAAGTTTTGCAATTCATTCCATCTTCTGCAATTCATTTCTGTCTTTTGTCGTGGTAAGTTTTGAACCTCATCTTGTGTATGCTAACTGCGAGTGCGAATGCAAGAACTAATCTCATGTCAATTTGGGTGTTGTCTTCTATCTTTTGTCTTCTGTTTAGGTCATAATTTTTATGGGTTTTAGTTTCAGATTGAAGGAGAGATTGTGTTGTCAGTAGTTTTCGTTCGTGTTCAAATGTTGCATTTTTTGAATTTGGATGAAGTATTGATATTTAGAGACATTAAAAAAAATTCTTGATAATTACTTGTCAACTGCACTCATTCTTTGTTCTAGGTTCTAGGTAAGAAATTATTGAGTAATTTCAATCCGTGCAAGTCCTTTTTTACTTGTGTTTTTATAATGAAACTTACATCCTACCTTTCTTTTCATCATGATATATACTCATGTTCAAAACTCGAAGTTGTTTGTTCTTATAATTATAATGTGTATTATTATCATTTTGATTGTATGGTAATCTTTTTGAGATGGAACAATTCGTAGTCAATAGTTTCTCTATCTTAAGAGGAACAACTTATGGAAGGTTGTTCAATAGCAGTTATTCAATTTTTGAAGATGATAGAATTGAGTTGCGTAAAGATGGAATGTTCTTTGATTCATTAGATATTGCAACTGATGTTTATGGTGAGTTTTCAAAATAAGAAGGTTTTGCTATTATTAGAAGATGACTATCAAAGGAACCAATTAGGAATTGAGGTACATGACGTTTGCTTGTAATCGTGGTAATAAGTCTATTTTTAAAATAAGTAACCCAGTCAGATTATATCAAAGTCTAAAATTGAGTGGTAGATCAAGTTGGTTATTCAGCCACATAGTAAGTGGGGGCCTCGAAACCCACGGAGCTGTTGCAAGGACCTGGAATGCGTATAAAGTAATGGAAATCTACTCCATAGGGAGAATGGTGATTCTTCTGAAGCGAGTTTGAGGGTGTTAACGAGTTTTAATCTTTCGTTAGTATCCGTCATGAATTCAGATGTATGGTTATGGCTCACTAAGATGACAACATATGGTGCGAGTGTCATATAACAATAATGCCACATGTCCCAACATTTTGTTCCTAATTCATCCCTACAGAAATAAAAGATTAGTTATTTAACACACAAAATTCTTAATGACGTTTAAATGATAGACTAAACTTGAAAAATTCTTAATTAAACTACATATAGGGATGAATTAGAGACAAGGTGTTGGGACATGTAGCATCACTCGTCATATAATCCTTACAAGTTTTATGGGTAGAATACAAGTATCCTGCTGGGCATATAATTTTTTTCCTGTGTATAATTGCACAAGATTGATTCTTTTACGTTTTGTAATTTTTTTTTTACTCCAACTAATGTAAACAATATTATTTCATCATCTATATATAATTAAGTAAAAAAGAATTAAGTACACTTAGTTTTCTTGTAATTTATGCCCTTTGAGATTTTATTTCAACCGTTGGAAATTTTTTATACAACAAATACCAACACTCAGAATTTTACATTTACACACACAAATAAGCCAAATAGATAATTTTTTAGCAAAGCAAATAATGCATTCATGTATTAAAAACGTATTTACAGAAAAGCTATTTACAGAATGAAGAATACGTTTGGCAACAGTTCTTCACCCAAATCTTCCAAAACCCTTTGCCGGATATCTCAATTCATATTGATCCGAAGAACACTTTTCGGTTGCCGCTCCCAATCCTGGTATGTGTACCCTCTTCCAAATCCTTTACTGCAAAATACCTCCCAGCAGTGGCGTTGAATTGATCGGATTATCTCATCCTGGTTGCGTGCAATTCGGTCAAAAATCGATCGATTCCTTGCGAGCCAGATTTGCCAGATTGTTATGATCCAAATTGTGATACATTCTGCGTTTGCACCTGTGCTTGTTGATTTCTCCATAAATCTCACAAAGTTTGGCCATGGATCCAGGTGTTGAGTTAATCTACTGCAGCCTAACCAGGTACAGAGTTAGTTCCAGACTATTTGAATCTCAGGGCATAGGAAAAAATAGCGAGCCACACATTCGTTTGTCATTTCACACAAAGTACAATTTATGTTTAATCCTTGCACTCCTCTGATTATTCTTTGCATAACTATATTTCACCAGGCAGCCAAAAATGGTATCAAGCAGCTCAAGATGAAGGGTTCCTATTAGTAAATGAAATCTTACATTTTGTTGTTGCCTCACACAAGAACAAGTGCATGCTAATCAGCTGAGCTTGTGACAAGGATGTATGTAATACATATGAGAAGAAGAAAAAGGTTGCCAACAAAAAGCATCTATTCCTCTTTACAGTAGTAAGCAAGAAGTTTAAACTTTATCCTCCAACTTTTCACCAACTAGAGGAATCGATTCCGTTTTTCCCCTTGGAGTCCGAGGAGTAAGAGGGGATCCAGTGGCTTGGTTTGCGAGAAGGTGCCTTACGTATCCGTAGAAGGTGCAACCTACGAGTGTTACCGTACATCCGATGGCATTCATGAAAGCAATGGGATTCCGGAAAATAAGCCATGAGCATGTGACAGCAACGGCAACCTGAGATGACAAAAAAATCGGATCTTTATATGCCCCAGTAGTTGTAAGGGTGCTTTGTCATGGAGAAGTAGGTCATGGTTTGAGTACTAGTCAATGTTCGATAACGCGTTAGGCGGCCTAGGCATGTTTATAAACGGACTAAACATGAATTAGGGCAAGACAGTGGCGACATCCTAGCGCCAAGGCGGTTTAGGTGACCGCCTTAGACTAGTATTAACTGATAAAAGTTGACCTAATAACTTGTTTGGCAATTGTCCACAACAAATTGCTCTAGGTGCCAGGGTTTACCCATATTTGCACCCTAAGTTTCATATTCTCAAAGGAGGATATACAAAAAACATATAAGACAATGCCAGTCTTCAAGGGATAGATGGTTACCTTAAGATTCCCTGCGACATTAAAGGTCACTGCGTTGGTGGAGTGAATGACATAAAAGATAGAGAAGTTGAGACAAAATGCCAGCACCCCGGACCCAAATATGATAATGAGGGACGAGAGAAGAGACGGACACGTATAGAGCCATTCCACTATCCCAGGTCCTTCCAGTAGGAGGGCTGGTGCGACCAATATCATAGTTGCAAACGGGGCCATGTAGTAGACTGTGTTTATGCTTTACTCCACCCATAACACATGAACTCCATGTCAGTAAATACTAAATATACAAGGCCATCATACCCTCATTGATCATAAAGTACAGGAAAAAAGCAAGCTTGATAGAACTAAAATGAACTTCAGAGTGAGCTGTAAAAGGTGACCACTGTTGCTTTATAGGAATGCAAATTTGAATGTAAGCATCTAATACGACGTCACAAGGGTATTGAGTCATGTTCTTTACATAAGTTATAGTCATGATTGGAAAAGTTGTTGGTATGGCAGATGATTCGAAGCAGAGGTAAGCAAATAGGATGTTACCTGTCGAACTTATAACCATGTAACAAAGATTCTGCAAGAATGGTTTTAGTAGAAGTAGCAAGACAGCCAAACAGCGCAGCACAGAACCCAAGCATGTTAAAACTGAGCTCTGTTACCGAAGTGAGCAGGATACCCCCAACAATGGGTACCAGAGAAGCCCAAATTCGCCAATCAAAGTGCTTTTTCCAGACTAACCACTGCAAGAGAACTGTAACGAAAGTCGAAAGCAAAGGAAGATCAACAGTTATTCTCGATAATACAGAGAACAAACCTAAAATGTAACAATCCCATGCATGCAAAGCTTGAATGTGCCTATTCAAACATTAAATATTGTAATCTTATTCAAGATTTACCTGTTGTTGCAGGGGTGAATGACTTGATGGTCTGCATGAACGACACGGGGATATAACGAAGGCTGACATTTCCCAAGACGATGTTCAAGCAAAATATAAACGACATGGGAAAAATCCTCCTCCAGCAATCTTCAGGATCAACTTGAATTAGAGGTTTCATTTTCAGCACCTTGATAACCACGTATGCGCCAATTGCTGAAGTGATGAAATGAATACAGGAGACTGATAGTGGAAACTTGAAATCCAGTTTCTGTGAATGAAAAAAAAAGAGGAAATGTGTAAGAAGCTAGATATGAAGTGAAAAAAATAACAGCGAAGAATATTCCATTGAACTGCACGAAATCATGTGCCACAATCTCACAGTAATGCATTATACAACTTCACAAAAACTGAGTAAGAACGAATATAACTTTGTACAGAATATACAGGCATGCAACATGAACCAATAACTTCTTCTAAACCCTCATAACTACATTTATTACATCCCCTGTTCTTAAATTCACTAAATTAGAATAATATGCAAATCATTTCTAGGGGATTCAACCCTTGATCTGTCAAGTACTTGCACAGTCAAGAACGCAAATTTGTGAATTTTGATTGCACGGAAATCATAAATATTACTATTTTTGTTCTAATTGCACACTAGAAACAACAAGGACTACTCATTGCTTATGGAATTACCAAAGAACTATGTATGGCAGTTCGAACAAACATATAAAAAAAATCGAAGAATCAGATGCTCCAAGTTTTAGAGTAAACAATCAACACAACAACCCCAAATTAACAACATAAACTCAACCAACGAATAAACAATCAGAGTAGAAGCAATTAAGAGAAGGAGAATAAAGAAGAAAGTCTATCACATTCACAAGGATGCAACATGTAACTACAACGCCTAACTCCTACCTGAAAGATCCATTTGTTCATGATGATAACGGACACATTGAAAGCCCACCACTGGATGATGGCCAATACGGATCGAATTACACTCCACTGGGGCAAACCACTCCACTCCATGAATTGTTTCACCACCCAGGTCAAATTTCCCACCAAAAAACAACCTTGCCTCCAAAACTAGATCAAAGGAAGCAAAAACGAAAGGCTCAGATGAAATGCCAGCTGACACTGACAAGAAAGAGCCGACGAATTCCAGCGGCGGTGCAGCGGCAGGCTATTTTCAGCCTGTTGGATCTTTCCATTGGGTTTCAATTCATGGTTATCTTATTTCGGTCACAACGGCAAGATTCTCACTATTTCTTTGTGTCGTCTGATTTTCTTCCAAAGTTTTAATTTCGGAAATCATTCGGAACGCATCCGACTACCTCACCCCACTCACACTGGGTTCATGCCTGGAGACCTGGCTCTATATATGGGAAAAAATGAATATGATAAATAATTTTTTTTCCGTTCCTTCCTCCTTTTTCGGGCAGAAATTCAATTTGTGACAAGTTTTGACATCTTAAGCAACCTGAGAGAGAGTTCTTGCATTACTTTATAATTTTTTTCATACATATTATAAAGTTTTATTACCAAAAATAGGATCCCAAGGACCGCATCAAATTGAAGAAGAGTTTTATTTGTATGTATTGTAATCACCCAAAAATGGGGAAACGTAGGAAGAGGTAGATATAGGGTTTGGCAAGATTTGACTGGATTTCGTTCAAGTTGAAGCCATGAGAGTTCAAAAGTCAAGTGTCAACTTCTTTAGGAGAAATTGTACGACACTCTTTATTTGTGTAATGAATAAGTATGACATTATTTTGTATATGATTTGCAATTACAATTACTATCACTTTACCTCATATCGAGTATTAATTAAAGACTATTTACAAAAATAGAACAAATTTAATGACGGTAAAATGTCGATTTTTATATCACCAATTCATGTATTTTTAATAGAGGAAATGACATAAATTACAAATGAATATCAAAATAATGTCACTCTAGGGAGATAGATCAACCAGTTAATACACTTTAAACCTTTGTTTAAGAAAGTGATGGGCGGACTTTAAACGGTCGGTGGCCACCCAACACCTGTCTAAGAGGGAATTCGGATAAAGCAGATTGAGAGCATGAATACCTAGGAGTCCTAGGTAACCCACTTATAGAACGTAGCTTGAAACCATTGCAATCCGCTTGAAGTTTGAACCCTCCATGAAAGTAAAATATGAACAAGTCATGACATGCACATGGTGCAGCACAAAAAAGATGTTAAAGGGAGTGTCGTCCCTAGAATGTGCGTGCTATGATGAGGTGCCGTCCATGCATGGGGCATGAACAGGAAATCCTCCGACTTTTCTCACCAGCACACACCAAATGAGCTAGAAAGACGATTGAACTTGTAATTGAAGGACGCAAGATTTTATTCAGATTAGTAGTATAGCAAAAACAAATAAGAGATGCTAAAGGGACTACCTCCAAACCAAATTTTCAGACCGAAAGTCAGCAAAAAGACAAAAATACACCTGCCCAAAGTGTTGCTGTGCTCAGTAAGGACAGTTTTTTAGTCTTTTTTCCCGAATTCGGGCTCTGTAGCAGCGCTCAACAAATAATATCCATTAACAATAGTGTGCAGACTGAGCAGTAATGGTTAAAAGCAACTGGATGCATACTTCACATGTTCATGCAGAACTGGAATGAGTAGGCAAGAGGAGCAACGCTGTATGAGACAACGACGAAAACTATCAAGCAAAGGTATCGAATCCTTATTTTGGTAGCCCCAGTAAATATTTTGGTGGGTTGAAAGTTCATCCCAAGAACTTCCTTTGAACCCCTGAAAGCGTTGGTGTGTCATGTGTCAGAACTCCATAAGGTCCGTAAGAGAATGCATTTGTAACAGTTTCCCAAAGTAATAAAATACATAGCTTGTAAATTGTTCAACAAAACTTTAGTAAATGTTATCTGGGCTAATATGACCGAATGCTTTCTGATTTAAAAGACCAGGGTCATCTGTGTTTCCCTCCAAAATGAAATTTAGTTGCTGGATCATGTCATATCTGCTAAATCATGATCCTCGGTGATGGTGATTGCTCGTCTTCCTTATCATCTGTAATGGAAAAATGATATTGGTGTTGAATGCAAATTCTTATTTCAGCTAGCAACTCAGGCAACCAAAAAGCACAAAAATGCAATATTCAATACCATGCAGCACGAACAGAGTTATATACTTTTGCTTTCTTTAATAATAAACCAGGAGGAAGCAAAAGGGCTTAACAAGAGCGACTTAAAACTTCAAAACCCGCAAAGAAGATCAACTTACTATTGATAGTTGATACACATAAACTGCTGAAATATTATTACAGAATATTGGGAGAACGCAGAGGTTACAGATGTCTACATAGGCCATAGCACATCCACAATAACGAACAAAGGGATCAGCAAACAATGATCGTTAGACAGTAGCGAACCATTACACAATTACGTATATCCAAAACAATGAATTAGAATTGACACTGCATTCATCTTGTGGAGTACTTGACAACCGTAAGATTCCAGAAATACCACGCAATCATTGTTAGTTTTTACTGTAATTGCTTCACCAATTACTCCAAACAGCACAATATGGCAGCAATATGCCAAGAATTTTCTTCTAAACTCTTTAACAAAAATAATTCGCTGCAGCAAAACTAAAACACGGTAATGCAGCAGAAGACACGGTATAAGATTTAGGGTGCCGAAATTACCAGAGGTGATCGGTGTTGTGACAACTTCGCCGTATATAGATTTGAGCGTGGAAAGGGGCACGATAGCTTCGAAGGGATTTGCTTCGGCCTCAGCGTACAGCTTCTGCTTCCAATCCCAAATGGTGCTTTTGATTGACTTATTTGTTTTGACCAACGAATCCTTCTCCACCTCCAATCCCTCGATTATTCGCTGCTGAGCATAGGATCTCGCCGCCAGTACGCCGAAAAGTCCGGCCAAAAACGTGTTGATAACGGCAGGGCTGTTCGCCGCCCGGTTCGCTGCGTTCAGTATTTGCTCCATTCCGGGAATGCGCGCATTCAAATGCGGGTTTTCCCGATTTGAGGCCCCAGAATTCTATTTCGAAAATTAAAATATTATTTCTTTTTTAATTTACTTCTATTGTTATTTTTTATTTTTATAAGTAATTGACCTTCATTAACATGAACAAAATTTTACAACCTATAACTATGTACAGCTAACTAGTGTAATCTACCATACATGAAGTAACCTAAGCAGTCATTGAGAACAAATTCTCAGGTTGCAGAATCCAATCGTTGAGATTGCTTGCCAGAGGCGGCCATTTTCGTGCATCAATCCAAAGCCATGTGTTGATCTGTATGATTTCCACAACATTCTCCATACCAGCTTCATCGAATCGCACACAATTTCGCTCCTTCCACTCGTACCAGACCACTGCTTGCCATACTATGATGCCTACTTGCCTCCATCTTTTACCTTTGAACTGAGCTGTGAACAATTTGAAGTGCTCGTATATCTCTGTTGGCGGTTCAAAGTGAATATTCAGCCAGGTAGAGATTTCCAGCCAGAGCTCCTTGGCATGCAAGCAGGAACAGAAAAGGTGAGCAACTGATTCGTCACACAAGCCACACCAAACACAGCGCCCTACTGCCTCATCAAAGTTAACTCCACGGCGTTTCAGTTGATCCATTGTAGGGATGCATAGCAGGAGGATACGCCAGGAAAAAAGTTGCACTCTTCGCGGAGCTAAGCAGCCCCAGACCGTTGCTAGGAAGGATCTGTTCACCTGCTTGGCTTGGCTACTTTCTCTGCACAAAATGTGGTAGGTTGACGAGACTGTATACTGACCACCAGAAGCTTCTGTCCAAAGCCATGTATCTCCTTCCTCCTGCTGTAATGTTTGCCTGTTCACCAGGTCCCGAAGTTGTTCAAGCCTTTCTAGCTCCCATGTTCTTAGAAGCCTTCTGAAGTTCAGAGTCATCTGTATTTCTCGTGCAGGCGCTGCTAGGGCTTGCTGGACAGTTAGATTCTTGAATATTATATACTTAGGGTGTGTTTTGTACCTTTATAAAACTAATTTTTTTTCTCCTTCTCCATTTTTTTAAAATTATTTTAAGTTTAGTGTTTTAGAACTCTACTTCTCATTTTTATCTCTTTTTTTCCCCCAAAAAAGTCATTTTTCCAGTATGAGGGTTGGGGCTCTTTTTTTTTCTCATTCTCCTTCTTATGACATATTTGTAAATAATTACAACTTATATAAAAAAATATATACCTGAAATACTCTTACCCTAACCACCAAAATTCATACGCAAAAATTTCATTCTCATTCATTCCCTTCCCTTCCCGTAGCCTCCAAAAATCAAACGCAGAGTAAAATTCATTATCTTCCAAATTTCATTTGTTCGAGATAATTTGAGATCTGCCTGCAAAATCTCATGCAAATTATTTTGGGAATATGGAAGAGAATGAGTTTGAGAAACTAACTTGTTGGGTCTGCAGTAATTTTTAAGGTAAAGATATTTAGATCTTTCCTTAATTTTTAATAAAACTTAGTTATTTTAATAAAAAAGACAATAATTATTATTTTCACTATAATCAAAGTTTTGCAAACACTCTAAACTTTCAAAAGGAGAAGGAGAGTGAAAATGAGAAAGAAAAGTAAAAATAAGATAGAGGTACAAAACACCCACTTAAAAAACATTAAAGAGAAAATAAATAAAATAAAAAAATATCTTTTTTTAATGAAACCTTTCTAATCAATATCTAAATAGTCTTTTTTTTTAAATACGTAGGAGGCAATAGCCGAAGTGCAGAAATATTTACAATCACTGTCAGGGTGGGACAAAAGCAAAAAACTCCAACGATCGACGATCCGTCGCTAACGGTTGGTCCGGAGAGCTCAATGGAACTAATCCCCTATCAGGGCTGAAAACCTGAAGAGAGCCCCTTACATGCCGTGGATTCCTCCCTCTAAGGGGCTCCTGGCACTGGACATTCAACATAACGCCCCCCTGCTGTGTACCTGAAGACCTAGGACCGGATGGTGAAA
>JAOYMZ010014997.1:0-19812 GCA_025802335.1 Pinguicula primuliflora
GAGAACCTAGCAGATTACATGACAAAGGCGATCAATACAGACAAATTTATTTGGTGTCGTTCCTCGTGTGGCCTAGCGGAAACGTAAGCAGCAGGATGGTAGGGTAGAAAGAATGGTGTGAAGATTGATTAACAATTAATCAAATCTTCAAGTGGGAGATTGTCGGTCCTATTTTCACAACAAGGCAGAGATTTGCCAAACAGCTTTCCAAATCCCAAAAGGCCATGGCGATCGGAGAAGTTGCATTTGCATCTGCAGAGCGTCGCCTCCACTATGACCAATTTACTACCGATCCGCCGCAGGGATGTTAAGCCAGGTATATAGCGTGTACTCATATAGTGTTTAACAACCTGACATTCATGGAATAGATGACTTTCTGTTTCATCTTCTTCATTGCAAAGGGGGCATGTTGTATTAGGAAGAGTAATGCCTCTGCGCTGAAGATTTTGCCGAGTACGAACATTTAAAGATTTAGTTGATTTTACTCTTTTTGTAACGACTCTTGCTTCACATACCGAAAGGTATCTTACCAATTTTTTTGGTAAGTGCCTTTTTTGGCGACTTGGGTCATAAAAAAAATCCATCAACATTTTGAATCATCGCGCCGAAATATTTTACTGAACTGGTCATAGATTATGGTTCTGGCACCTTCGTCGCCAAAAAAATTTGAACCCTATAAATAAGCATTTTAAGAGCAATAAATTTAACTCTAGCCTTAAACAGTGTGTTATGAGAGTCAAAATACAAGCTTAGAACAAGTTCATAAGCATATTCGGTATAAGAAATTCGGAACTATTCTCATTTTTTATTTATAAACAAAAATTAATTTAATAATTAATGATTTTTTATTGGTAATGTCGCTGAAGTGACTTGAACCCGTGACCTGTGAGTGCAATTGTCACTCTCATAACCATTTGGTCAATCTCTCTTTGACATTTAATAATTAATGATTGACTTAGTGAATTCATTTTGATAAGCATAGCATTTGCCTTTTGTTATCACATTCGGATAAAATGCAATTTATTAAAGTTATAAATTGATTTTATCCTAAAATATTAAATTGGAGTTTTATTTATAATGTATCTGAAGGCTATTTTAATTTTCAAATTAATCAACGATCAAAGTGTCGACCCCATCCCGTCTCCTCCAGCTCACTTGGTCTCCAAATTCTCCAAAGTCACCAAACCATTTATTGCTCACTTGTCTGCATTTATTCATTATGTATTTTTAAATCTAGATATATTATTAACATAAAAAAATGTGGACAGAATATTGGGAAAACGACCTCACGTCACGCCGACCCATCATTGGTTTTTTTTGGGTAAGTCCGACCCATCATTGGTAAATGATCCATAAAATATGTTACAAGATGGATTTGATACAAGTAATTGTTTTTGGTTGATTATACTTGTGCCTAATTTAATTATATAGGATGGATTTAATACAAGTAATACTATCAAAGCAAAAAGGAGGGCTGGGAGTGAAAAAACTCAACAACTTCAACCTAGCAATTCATCGGAGAAGTCGATGAACTGTTGAGTTTCTTTTGAAAAGAAGAAATCATAGTTGTACATATTGTAAATAACCTTTTCTAATACAAATTAAATTTGCTTTGCTAAAAAAACATTAACCTAGCAATGCTAGGAAAATGGGGTGGCTGCTTTGTGGAAATATCTTCCATGATCTTACAGATATCCCGAACGAGACAACAGATCATACATTTTATAGCTGCAACGTGACCAAAGAAATCTGGAAACAATTATGCACGTGGATGAAAGCGGAAAACACAAGCCTTTGGATCGATTGAGGAGATTGTTCAGCACAAACCCGGGCATATGGATTCAAGGAAATGGCTGACACTATGGGCGGCTTTCATCTGGAGCATATGGTGTCTCAGGAACCAAGCCGTCTTCAAAAACACGGATTTCTGCATAGACGATATTGTCTGGAAAATCGAAGACGATCTTCATTTCTGGCTGTTCTCGAAGTCCCAGATCCGACAATCTCAAGAAGACAGGGCGAACTGGTACATGGATCCTTCATCTCTTCTTGCCCAAGCGTAATACCAATCTTGATGGGCCACATAACCGGGTTGGGGAAACCAATTCTGTACATATGTAAATATTCTTTACTTTCTGCAAAAATTAATCAAAATGTTTTGCCTACCAAAATAAATTCAAGACAACCTACCTACAAAGTCTAATCTCAAGGGGCTTAAGATCATAAATGAAGAAGCAATCGAATGCCCAATGTGCAACACAACAGGAATCAAATCAGCATATTTTTCAAGATTGCACAACAACAGTATCATTCTGGGCACAAATCTGGAAATGGTTGAAGATATCGCACCTAAATGTGTCAAGTGTTAGGAAGTTCAGAGATTAATGTGAAAGCGAAAAAATAAATGAACAAGGCAACAACACAAGATTTAACATGGTTCGGCCAGAAAGCCTACATCCACGGGAGAATAGGAGAATTAATCCACTATAAGCACAGTGATCCAAAGGAGACATAGAGAAAATCTCTAAGACACACAGAGAAAACCTCTCAAGTCGCCCGGACAAGAGAGCCACAACTCAAGTCTCATATCTCTTTTTCTCTCAACTCAGTCTCTCTTTCTTTTTTGCTTCTTTCTCAACACTAATGGTCAAGAGATCTAATCTTTATAGAGAGAAATTCTAATGCAATTAGAATTCTTACATGGACTAATAATTCAAGTCAAATTAAGATTTTTAATGACATAAAAATTCCACAAATCATCCATTGACTTGAATTCTCTCTTATCACAAACAAACTTGATTTCTATCTCCAAGCACCCCCTCAGAGGTAGCTCCATCGCGTGCAACACATAAGCTCATCTTGAACTTGCCAACAGAAGAAGACTCCATCGTCATACCCATGAGACCAACAGACTTCACGGCAGTAGAGTAACATTACTTCTCTGAACACACAGAAGCTCTTCATACTTGTGCATAACACGATCATGATCTCCAATACAGACGAATACTTCCCACTAAGAGAACATCTTCTTCTTCAATTATTTACACCACCAATTTCACTCTTGTAACCAGAGTGCATCATCGATCTTGGAACACGAGCTGACACTCCCAAGTCACCATCAACAAGCTACAACAAAGTTCCTAAGCTACCACGCGTGCAAGCTTCCATGAGCCTCCAAGGTCCAAAACTTTTCAAGTCTTCGCGAGACTTCAACTACATGGTTCCAAGCTACTTGAACTTTCATTCCAAGCTTCATTGGCTTCTTGTCTAACTTGAATTTTCAGTTCCTCAAGATCCATATCCCTTAACCCATGTGTCAAGATTGCCTTCGTCTTGACTCAGGCACATCGCCAACTTGACCCAAACCACAATAGTTATATCGCCATACCAACCAGAAGATAAACCAAGCAACAAAACAGAGTTCACTCAGGTGTTCAATCACTAACCGCAAGTAAACATGAATACCACACAATATTTCCCAGCTGCTAAAATAAACCCACCCAATTGAACAATCCTACAGAAAACCTAAAACCTGCTCAAGATTTTGTGCTCAATATGCCTCATACACTAAACGATTGACTTCAAACCCTTAGACATCTTGTTCTTCGCGGACAACAACAGTTTTGATCGATTTTGACAAAATCGAGAACCTTCCCGAAAACTTTTGACCTAAAAAACATAGGCTTTTGTTCCCCTTCAATGGGATTTCAAACGACACCAAGAACATCTCGATCGGAGTCCTTAATCTTCAGCAATTGGCGGTCAAAGTTTCAGTGACACTGATCAACGCGGGAGATTTTTCCAAAATCGTACTTTTTTTTTCTTAAACAAATCTTGTGCCTAATCATAACAAATCTCACATCCCAAAACATCAAGATCATCAAATTTGCGATAAATCTTGAACAATAATCCTAGATCTCACAACCTAGGCTCCGATACCACTTGATGGGAAATTCAGAGATTAATGTAAAAGCAGAAAAATAAACGAACAAGACAACAACACAAGATTTAACGTGTTTCCGCCAGAAAGCCTACATCCACGAGAGAAGAGGAGAATCAATCCACTATAAACACAGTGATACAAATGAGACATAGAGAACCTCTAAGACATACAGGGAAAACCTCTCAAGTTGTCCAGACAAGAGAGTCACAACCCAAGTCTCACATCTCTCGTTTTCTCTCAACCCAGCCTCTCTTTCTTTTCTGTCTCTTTCTCAACTCTAATGATCAAGAGATCTAATCTTTATAGAGAGGAATTCTAATACAATTAGAATTCTTACAGAGACTAATAATTCAAGTCAAAATAGGATTTTTAATTGCATAAAAATCCTAACATCAAGTGAGCCAAACATCGATCGATTCATGGATAGCAAGCCGAGGGCTCTCTCAGATCAAGTATGGTTTTGCATCTATGCCGCAACCATATGGGAAACCTGGAAGCAGAGAAATGAGACCCACTTTGGTAGAATCGAAAGGCCAATTAATCAATTTGTGATGCTTGAAAAGATACAAACTTCCCTTTGGTGTATGCTGATTGCGAAAAAAATGGAGAAACCTAACTAGATACTCACTGAATTCCTTCATCACAAACCCAATTGCATCAAGGGGATCTCTTATCCCCGATTCTATTTCTGATTGCAGTTGAAGCTCTCGGGATATTGTTCAAACAGGCTCAATCCTTAAATATGTTTCAAGGAGCAGTTGTGGTGAGGTTCACCTAACTCACCTACTATATGCAGATGACACGTTGTTATTGGCTAAAGGATCACAAGAAAATGCAGTGGTCATCAAATGTGTGCTGCAATTTTTTTGAGCTAATAAGCAGTCTCTCGGTAAATTTTAGTAAGAGCAGTTTATATGGTCAGAATATAGATGATATGTCATTGAGAAGTATTTCTGATCTTTTACACTGTGATACAGCATCTTTGCCATTCATACATCTTGGCTTGCCAATTGGGGATAATTATGGGAAGAACAAACAGTGTGATCCTCTGATAAATGATCAGAAAGGTAAAATAGAGAAATGAGATTCTAGATTTCTCAATTTTGCTGGAAGATTAACCACATAAAATCTTCGATGCTAAGCTTGTTAGCGTACTATATGTCAATTATCAAGATGCCAAAGACTGTGATTGTGAGAATAAGAAGACTTCTAAATAATTTCTTGTGGAGGAACTCAAGTTCTCTAAGCAAACCCATACAGTGGGTAAAGTGGAAAATTCTGTGCTTAGAAATGAAATTGGGCAGTCTGGGTATTAGAGACATAGAAGCTATGAACGTCTCCTTGCTATCTAAGTGGTTATGGCGACTAAGAATAGAACCAGATAGTCTATGGTCTATAATTATCTGTTCTAAATATCTCCTGCAAGATGGTAGACTTGCGGACTACAATCTTTTATCAATTCCAGATGGTGTCTCAAAATTTTGGTCTGATATTTGGTCTGTTGCAGTAAATGAACAATGGTTACAGGAAAATCTAAAGTTTAAGCTCGGAAACGGCATGAAAGCCTCTTTTTGGAACACGAATTGGACAAGTGAGGGATGCCTCTCGGTGCCTTATCATGATCTGTACAAACTGTCAACCTGTAAACACTCCAAGGTTGGCGGACTAGCCCCAAACCAACATCAAGGCTCATGGAACCTCTCATTTAGACGTTCCCTTTGTGATTGGGAGCATGTGCGATTGTCAAAGCTGACAGACTCTTTAGTTGAAATGCTGCCTCTAGCGCAGAACTCTGATGAATGGTATTGGAAAATTGGTAGACGTTTTACAGTGCAACCTGCATTGAAAATCTCGATAAATCTTATGCCTCCTGAGCATGAATAGAATCTACAACGCTCTTGGTGCAAAATTGTTCCTCGGCACATCCAATGTTCCGTATGGAGATAACTACAAAATAGAATACCTACGATGGATAACATTATAAAGCGTGGTGTTACAGTTCAACTGTCTCATGAATTATGTGTTTGGTGTGCAAAAGAAATAGAAACGGTTGAGCACTTGTTCTTTGATTGCGTGCAGGCTATTGAAATATGGAGCCGTATAAAGTTTATATGAGAGAAACTGATGGCTGGGAGTATTATATGAGAGAAAGCAAAGTCCTATGGAACACTTGAACGCTCATATCAAGAAGGTGAGAGGTCGTAGAGTAAAGGAAATATGGTTAGTTATTTGGATGGCCGTTGTTTGGCAATTATGGGGTGATCGTAATTGCATAAGGTATGATGGTGAGGAGACCCACGATACATTAGACAGAATTAAAACTGATGTTTGATTCTGACTGCAATCACATGGAAAAACTCCTCCCGCGACTGCTATTACGGATTGGTTAGTAAATCCTAATGTAAGCATACATATGAAGGTAATTTAGAAGTGTTTGTAGTATATGTTAGTAGGATGTGAGAAATCCTGATCTTGTACATAATTTTTTATGGAATGAAAGTCATTTACTTATAAAAAAAGGTGTGGGATCGTCTCTTCTGTTACTACACACCAGACACTGCGTTTATGAGTTGCTTGCAATTCGACACCACGTTTGCACAAATTATCCATTGTAGGTATATGGTCCTGCAACAATTTTCATACAAATAACTAAATGGGGTTTGGGATCAATTTGCTCTAGGATCGCAGCTCATCCATGGGGATTTCATCTAGAGCAGTTTGCACACAGATGAAGTAGTATACATCCTTGTGTTATTTACTTTCCAAAGTCATATATCCGCATCAGTTGAAACTGTCATATTCTCCTCAACCAATGACTTTAACAATAAAAGTTGATATTTTTCCTAATCTCTAAGCTCCCTTCTTAAACTTATGCAGTGTTCGAGAATGCGTTGAGTGGCCTCAAGGCGTTTTGGGGCCGCCCAACGCCCAGGCCGCAAGGCACAAATGTATTTTTAATTTTTTTTTGCAAAAAAAAAATTCAAGTGCCCGGACGACCTATGCGGATGCCTACACTCTGAGCGGCCCCGGACGGCCACCCAACTGCTGAGCCATAGGCCGCCTAGATGCCGCATACTCAAACTTAAGAAGTGGCCTCAAGAGTGGTATCATCAAATGTCGCACTGCTTAAAAGTATATTCTTGTTAAATGCAAACATGTATAAATCAGAGAGGACGCCAGAGTACCCTCTCCAAACCACTTTGAGCCCCAAAACAAGACCCAATTTCCATCGCCACCTTTCATCTATACTTTTCTTGTTTAATTTAATTCTTCAAGGCTATCTTTTTAATTAAATCCATTCTTGTAAGATTTATTTATAAATAAGAATTCTTTAATATAAAGCTTTTGCTTTAAAGTAGCTACCTAATTGGTTCCCAATGATTGGAGCCAAGGGGGGGCCGAGACCGACCCGCTGGGAAAAAGATGGTGGGCAATATCATAATTCGCGCATTGATCATTCTACAGTGGTGGACGCTTGGACAAGGACTAGCCTGATAGGTAGCCAAAGTCTATTATTATGAAAAATAGAGACAACATGATATAAATATAACAAGTTCTAACAACTTTAGAGCTTGTATAATCAACAATTACCTCAACTGTTGAGCCGTAAATATTTCAAAGTGGATGTATAAGGCTCCATATTTTATTTATTAAAAAAAACTTTAGAACTTGTATAAAAAGGAAGTTTGAAAAAATTAAATTAATCTAGTCTATAGTAGAAACCATATGATTATAGGTTATGGTAGTCACGGTGTATGGTATTTGGATATAATTAGATAGTGGGAATCTTAAGTACCCAACTTGACTAGCATTCCAAATAACACTTAGAAGTAATCGAATTTTTTTCACATGCCAAATATACCGTGTCGAACAAAAATGGTATTGTACCGAAAAGTATTTCCAGACGTTGGGTTTATTATCCGATGGTGGTGATAGGTTCACTTAAGTGAAACGAAACGGATCGCGTGTTATGATCCGTGCGATCAATTTACCTAAGCGAACTGATCGCAACCGTCAGATAATGGATCTGACAGCTGGAAACACTTTTCGGCACACTAATGCTTTCATTCGGCATGGTACATTCGGTACCAGAAAAAAACTCGAAAGCAATCACTTTTTTATATATCTCAGCAACATGATCTCGAATTGCACCAAAGGCTGGCTGGCCACTCCTTCTTTCAACTTTTATTGGATGAAGTATTAATCCACTTTCACATGCTTAGATCATCATGCTGCATTGGTTACCTGAAATATTTACGGTTGTTTTGTTGTCATACATAAGTTCAATTTTTGTTCTATAAGATGAAATTTTGTATTAAAATGAGAAATTTATATAGCTTACACATTATACCTTCTGATCCAACGGCCCAACCCATCTAGATAAAGAAAAGTAAAATGCTATTTGCACCATATTATTTGACACGCTTATTTTTTTAGCAAATCATTTGAAATGCTTACTGAACACACTTATGTGTCAACAAATATAATCACAAGTTTTAATGTTTATCCTTATATATTTTTTAAGTTATGTTTGTGATTGTTAATGCATATGTGTATATCACTATATATGTAAAATAACGGGGTATAAATAGCAAAAATAAATTGATCATGATTCATGATATTTGTATTTGGCTATCAAACTATTTGAAATCTTCATCCCCATGTAAGACCACACAAAATTAGAAAAATACCAACATTACTATAAAATGCCCCCACCATGCTACCAACTTGCGGTCAAAACCCCCTGATCGTGGACGTGAAGTCATTTATCATCCAACACTTACCCTTGAACCCAATTAAAACTTTTCCTCCCGCACAGAGATCAAAATACACACACCGATCCTTACACACACACACACACACCAAACCTTGAGTAAGAAAAGGAGACATTTTCTCCGTACAAAGAGCAAATGCGGAATATGGCCAACTCTTCCGCGACGAAAGGCATCGCCGCCATCGTCGGCGTCGGCCCAAAACTCGGTCGTTCAATCGCCCGAAAATTCGCGCACGAAGGATACACCGTCGCAATACTCGCACGCGATTTAGGTTTTGTTCTACCGACCGGCATTATCGAGCTGGGCTGTTCATATTTGACTTCAATTTACTTTTGTTTGAATGTCCGGGATCTCGTTTTTTTTTACAGACTGTCTTTCCCGATTCGCCGACGAGATCGCGAGGGAGGAGAAGGCGCAAGTGTTCGCGATCCGCATCGACTGCTCCGAATCACGCAGCATCCGTGAGGCGTTCGAAGGTGTTCTCTCTCTCGGATTCGTTGAAATACTCGTCTACAACGCGTACCACCCCGTATCGTGGACTCCCACCTCATTCGCCAACATCAGACTCGATAACTTCGACAAATCCGTCGCCGTCTCAGCCGTCGGAGCATTCCACTGCGCACAGCAGGTAAAAAAAACAAATAGTTAATCGGTTGGATTAAACGTTAATGACGTGATTAACTTTAAGTAACAACAAAAAAGTGGTTACTTTTCTTTTGTGTAGGTTGTTCCAGGAATGGTGGAGAGAGGGAGAGGAACAATTCTGTTCACAGGGTGCTCGGCATCACTTCACGGCATCGCGGGCTACACAGATTTATGTAAGAAGTAGAATAAAACCCCATATTAATCTTCATTAAGCAGGTCATTATGTTGAACTACGGTTTGATTTCTTCCATTTTTCTTCTCTTCCCCTTTGATGATTTTATTATTTCTTTTTTCAGGCTGTGGGAAGTTTGCGATGCGAGCCTTATCCCACTGCCTGGCTCGCGAGATGCAGCCACTGGGTGTCCATGTGGCGCATGTCATCATCGACGGGATCATCGGTGCACCGAGGTTTGCTCGCGCCGCCCTCAATTTTCCACAATGTTTTTATTTATATTTTAGAGCCGTGTGGCGGTCGCAGATGTTGGGCTGTCCAAATGTAGGCTAATCGCACCTTTACACCGACTAGCCTGTCCAAAAAAGATTGCCCGTACCCAAGGTTGGGATTGGTGCCGGCTAGTGAGAGTTAAAAAAATACAATTTAAAATATTTCTTAATTTTTTTCAATCAATTTTTTATTTTTATTTATTAAAAAAAATTAAAAACAATACTAGGCTGATACTGGTACTTTTTGACCCAATACCGAAGTATCGGTACTAGGCCGGTACTGGTACCGGTACCAGCACCAAAAGCTGGTGATGGATTATGATCGGTACGTTACTGGTATCAGTCCTAGCCGAACCGGTATCGACTGACTGATTGGACATGCTTAGACGAAAGGATGGGGTCCTAAACCCCATCAATGTCTTTTTAGAACACTCTCCACAAAGTATTTGAAATCATGGAGCACAAGAGCACCCATTTCATCTTACTTATTCTTTTTACTCCATTCATGTAGGTTACAATTTTTCATCAACTATTTTTTTGGTTAATTAAAATTTGTATTTCACCATATAAACCTGTACATATTTACAAACTAGATGCCCATATAAGGGTCAAAATAAAAACTACTATACACCACCCTGAAGACATGTTAATGGATTGAGAACCCATTCACATATACCATACAAAAACTTGTCATCTTTTTCTTTCATCTATTGTCAAGTACAAATCTGCACCTTCTTTACCAGTTTAGGGACATGCTGTGTGTTGCTATTGAAATGCTTGCTATTTCTGCTTCTCCATATTATCCACTGAATGACCATCCAGAATATCTTCCATGTATCCCTCTCAATTCCTGTAGGTTTAGTGACCATGTAATCTGATAGGTCTAGTCGCTCTTTAAATGGAACCTGCAACCAGACTTGAACCTGCATCCACATTTCCCTGCTGAAGTTACACAGTTTGAAGATATGTTCCTCTGTATCTGGTTCATCACCACAAAGTATGCATTCAACCTCCTGTTCTTCATGAATGATGTTCCTTCTTTGCAAATTAACCCGAGTGGGCAACCTGCTTTGCAGAAGCCTCCAACAGCGAATAGAAATCTTCTTCGGCACCCATCTACACCAAACTTTCTTCAGCTTATTTACCTCCTCCTCGTCAGGCGTGTACATTGCAAGATCATGTAAGAGTGATTGCGCCTTTTTTGATTCGTATCTCCCAGAGGTAGTCTCCGTACACCTCCAAACATCCTACTCATGTACCTGTACAGAAACAAAAGACAACATACTCTTTAGTTCTTCCAAGTCCTCTCTCTCCCAAGCATGTAATTCCCTTCTCCAACCCCATTCTCATTCCCAAGTTTGTCCTCTCCATCTCCCATGGTTTGCTACAGACTTCCCTACCGTAGTATCTAGTGTCTTGAGTCTGTGGAAACTCTGCTACAACTTTGAATCCCCAGGACAAATATCCTCCCAAAAATAAATCTTCTCTCCATTGCCCAATTTCAATCTCATCATTTTCCCAAACAACTCCTCAGAGGCTACCTTATTTACATTTCTCTACCATATAGTCTCTTTTGAACGCCTCCTCCTGCCTCGACTTCCATCACCTTGTATGTTTTCCACTCCTAACATTCTACAACTACCCACCATCATATGCTCCTCCTTATACACCAACTTCAGTATCCTCCTCCACAATTCATCACTCACTTCTAGTAAAAGTCCAGCCCATCTACCAAACAAAGCATGATTTATCTAACTTCCTGATTTCTAACCCACCCATGTAATGGTTGACATATGCTGTCATAAGCTACCCAGTGCACTCTTTTTTTCCTTCTCTCCCTCCCCAAAAGAAGGTTCTGTGGATAGATTCGAGTTTTTCTAGGACATGTCTAGCTTTTTTGAACATTGAAAAATAGTATAGGGGAATAGAGGATAGTACGGAGTTGATGAGCACAACCCTTCAGCCACTGAGAGGTTTCCGTTAACCCAACTCTCACACACTCTTCTATACTCGCTGATCAACGATTTCCAAGTCCGCTCACTCCTTTCTTTCGCACCCACAGGAAGGCCTAAATAAACAAAGGGAAGCTGACCAACTTTGCAATTTAAGAAGTCTGTCATCTCATTAATCATGCTCTCATCCACATTCAACCATATCAAGCTGCTCCTTTGAAAATTGATCCTAAGACCACATACTATTTCAAACCACATCAGCACTGCCTTAAATCCTCTTGTATTCTGCCAGGAGCATTTTCCAAACAATATTACATCATTTGCAAACTGTAAGTGTGAAATTTTGGCTTTGTTTCTTCCACCCTCAACTGGTTCAATAAAACCTTCTTCAACTGCTTTGTTCAACATATAGTTAAGCCCCTCAGCAACCATCAGGAAAAGGAAGGGAGATATCGGTTCATCCTGCCTCAATCCTCTTTCTGGTTTGAACTCGTTTGATGGGCTACCATTTCCGGCTTGAACTCATTTGATAGTTTCTTTTGAACGCCTCCTCCGGATTGATTGATTAATTTTTCATCAACTATAGTCTTGAGAAACCATGAGGTTCCTTGCAGGGCTGCGGTGCAACCAATCTCAAACACAAAGATTTTGTCATCCTCATCATCAGAGCAACAACACGGTGGAGTCGTCGGAGTTGGAGTCGTCGGAACGGATGGCTCCATGGATCCAGATGTGGTTGCTCAAACATACTGGCATCTGCACGTTCAGGACAGATCTACCTGGACTCAAGAGATTGACCTACGTCCCGGCAAACCAAGGATATTTTGATTATGTTAACCACTTATTCTCTTGTTCTTATTATGTATGGTTTTTTATATGTTGTAAAGAAATTTTCATTCCACTATTGTTTATAAGCAATTTAATTTCTGTTGGAATGCATTTGTTTGAGATGATAATTTTTTTTATACAAGTAATTTGTGGATCCTAGATTTATATGCTCCCCTAATGTGATGTATATGGGTTTAGGATCCAAGAAAAAATGGACAACAAAACAAAAGAAGCAAGACTTGAAAAGATTGTAAGTCATCACATCTTGTCCCAATGAAGCAACTTTATATTTCCTAGTATTGTCCTCCTGTCTTCGACAGATTAATACAACTGTATAGGTAGACCGTGGAGATCTAATTAAAGCACATGTTTATGTGATCACCCAACATGTGGTCTGGAATTGATATGATGTAAGATTCAAGAATGCAATTCCGACTTCATTAGTGTTATTGTGGAACACTAAACTTGGCCAGAAATTTGGCAGACTGATTAATAATGACACACAAGGGTAGGGGATAATTTTCAAACTATTGGGTCGCTTCCTTACGAGCTTTTAAAGAGACTTAAAAATTTTTAATGAATTCTTTTTTTTTGATAGGTAATGTCGTTGAGGAAATTTGAATCCGTAACCTGCGAGTACAATTGTCACTCTCATAACCACTAGATCAACCCCTCTTTGACTCTTAATGAATTCCTTACATTTCTTTCTTGATTGATGTATATAGAGAGAAAGAAATGGACGAGAATAAGTCAATCGGGTTTCCCATTAATCCCTATGTTGGCTTGAACTTTAGGCAAAATAAATTTTATTCAATACGGTCCATCAACATAAAAAAAATAAAATCTAATAAAGGGAAACAATCATTATATTTTACATATACACTAAAGACTTGTTTACGATCCAACTAAATATTTGGTCGACCTACCCCATTGTTCATCACATGACTATGTGCAACTAAGCACTGTTTGGGAGTTCTTTTGAAAATGTGCTTTTTGCTTTTCAATTAAAGAATCCCTTTTTACTATATTTTCAATTTTGGCTTTTGGCGGTAGCCTAGCAGTGGAAAAGGCCCGAAAAGCCCAAAAGTCAAAAGATCCAATGGAGTTGCTTCTGAGAGGCTTATGACGGTGACAATTTTATAATTATTTTAAAGTTCAGTTTTAAGACAATTTTTACCCATATAAATAAATCAATAATACCAAATGACAAATCTCGAAATACTGAACTGAGGCATTTATTAAGGTATGTTTTTTTGGTAATTACAGCTTTTATATATCGAAAATTAATTACATAACATATTTACACAAAATATTAACATAGGGAGCAATGAGACGAGCGAAATCTCGCTAACTCCGAGATTCTTCGCGATGCTTCTTCAGTTCGGAGAGGATGGGGATCGGCTGGCCGTCCCAGATGTCACGGTTGTGAATCCTTCTATCTATGAGATTCCTCGCGCACAGGATGCTCCAAGTAGGAGATTTGATTGATTCCATTGATTTTGGTTCGCAGGACTGGTAGTTTGCCGAGTTGAATTGCAACCTGTTTCTTGTGTTCTAGATCTCCCACCGGGTGACGGCCCATATACATTGCCAAGCGTTGTTTGAGATTCTGCCTTGTTTGAGTTGTAGGAATTCGGTGATTGTTGGTCCTCGATACATCCGGGACGATAATTGCAGCCACTCCGTCAGTGAATTCCAGATCCTGCAGCCCTTGGACAGAGTTGGAAAAGGTGACCATTGTCCTCTTCTTGTTGGTTACACATTAGGCAGTTGATGTCTTGTTCTTCGCTGATGATTTCTGCTTTTGCAAGTTGTGTTTTGTTGGTAGCTTATCCTGGGTCGACCTCAAGATGTGGATAGCGATCTTGGCTGGTAATAGTGGATTCGAGACTTTGGATAAGGCGGCCTTCATTTCTGCCGTGAGAGAGGTATCCTCTTTTTTGATAATGTCTGTATAGCTTTGCTTGACCGAGTATATGTTTGTGCCTACATTTATCAGCTTCCATGCGTCTTTTGTGTTTTCCTGCAGTTGTGTGTTAGCTAGCAGTGTGCATAGGTCCCTGTGTGTTGCTGTGTCTCTATCCTGTTGAGCTCCCTGTTCAGTTCCATATCCAGTGCCATCCATTTTGGTCCCATGCACCTTGGTCAGCTATTTTTGCTTGTTTGTTTGCTGCTTTTCTATACAGTCATCGGTAGACTGTGGATAGCTTCTCCTGCTGCAGTCATGTGTCATTCCAAAATGATATCAGCATTCCTCTTCCCAGCTTCAGTTGCCATTGTTGCTGAAAGAAGTCTTCCTGTAGGACTTGTTTTAGGTCTTTCCACCAAGTTGAATGTGACTTTTCAGTTCTCCTTCATCCTCGCTTGGTAACCTGCTCATGAGTAGAATCAGATAGGTCAAAAAGATTTCCGAGTATTATCTTTCCATTGATTCCATATAGGGATCGAATAATTTGCTTCCAAAAGTCTTGTTTTCCATCCAGCAAGCGTCCCCCGAACTTTCCCAACATTGCCTAATTAAAGGCAACTAAGTTTTTTATCCAAAGCCCCTCCTCTTCTTTAGGAAGAGTTATTTTCTGCCAGGATAGCCAGTGTATTTTCCGGGTTTCTGATTTGTCACCCCAAAAGAAATTTCTAAGGATTTTTTCTAGACGGTCAAGGACTATCCTATGGGCTCTTAGGTATGAAAAGTAGTAGCACTGTAAAACCGAGAGGATAGATTTGATGAGATTCACTCGTCCCCCTATTGATAACACCTTGTTTTCCCATTTCTGCGTGTATCTGCTAACTTTTTCGAGGATAGGAGTCCATGTTTTTTTCAATCTTGGGTTAGCGCCCACTGGGAGCCCGAGATATGTGAATGGTGCTTCAGTGAATTCAGATAGTTTGCCATTAGTTCCAGTGCCTCCTTAGGTACGTTTATCCCCAGCAATCTACTCTTTTTGAAATTTATCCTCATCCCTGAGAGCATTTCAAAATTCCTCAGGATGGCTTTAAAAGCTCTGATATTCTTCCAGCTAGCTCTCCCAAACAGCTGTATGTCATCCGCGAATTGTAGGTGTGATACTTTAATCTTGTCTTGTCCAACTTCCAGCGGGTCTAGCAGCCCTGACTCAATCGATTTCTGTATCAATCTGGATAAACTTCGGCTACCAGAAGGAATAGGAATGGAGACATGGGGTCTCCTTGTCTTATTTCCCTGGTTGGGTAGAACTCTTTAGTAGGACTGCCATTAATCAGCACTGTCGAGGAGGCAGATGATAGACAGGCTTGTATCCAGCGTTTGAACCGAACTGGTATGTCCATTTCAGCAGCCATATTGTCTAGGAACTTCTAATTTATAGTGTCAAAAGCTTTTTTGAAATCTATCTTGAAGATCAGCCCCGCTTGCTTTTTCCTCTTGAGTTCATGAATTGTTTCATTTGCAACCACTGCTCCATCTATGATTTACCTTCTCCCAAGAAAAGCAGTCTGATAGGGTGATATCACACTGTCTAGAACTTGTTTCATACGGTTGGTCAGAACTTTAGCTATCACTTTGTAGGAAGAGTTGACCAGCGTTATGGGTCTGTAGTCTTCAAATCTTTGTGGTGATGAGGTCTTTGCCACTAGTGTGATGTGCGAGGCATTGCCTCCCCGAACAATTCTTGAGTTCAGCCAGAATTTGTGCATCATTTCGATGATATCCCCTTCCAAGAGTGACTGAAAGTGCTGTATGAAAGCAAAATTAAGTCCATCCGGGCCTGGAGCTTTTCTTTTTCCACATCCTTTGATTGCCAGCCGAATTTCCTGTACTAAGAATGGTTCATCAAGAATTTTTCTTTCTGCGACCTATAGCTTCTTGCATCCTGAGTTTTGTAGGATTGGTCTGTTCATCATATGTTCAGGAAATCTCTTTTTTTTTGAAGTGTAGCATGAAGCATTCCTTAACTTGCTCAACTTCTTCCAGCCATATTAAGGTATGTGTTGGTGAGTTTAAAGAGGAAAATAGGTCAGGTGCTCATCTAAACAAACCGGGTTGGAAAAATTTGGCTACCAAATGTAATTTGACAACCGAATTTAATATGACTACCGATCGTTGTTACAACACAAGAAGCAACTGAAAAAATTAATGGGAAACTTTGAGAAAGGAATATAGCATATGGAAAAGGTTACTTCGAACTGAAACAGGATTAGAATGGGATGGCGAGAGAGGAATAATTACCATGTGTGATGAGTGGTGAACACAAAAAATTACGGTATGTGTGATTATTGATCTAATACTCTACTTAGATTAGCATACGTCAATGTCATCGACTAGTGGCTTAGGTAAATAGGAAAACACAATACGATTTTTACGTGGTTCGGGAGGAATACCTACTCCACGGAAAGAAGAATACTTCCATCCTTTTTTCTTGTATTCATTTTTCCTTTTTTCCTTCCTTCCTTCTCAATAATGTACAACATTTATATATAGAGTATTCTTTTTCTCACATACTATTTCCACTCACGTTTTCACTATATACAATAACTACCGGGAGACATGGAGCACACAATCCAGGAAAGATAATGCAAAGATATTGAAGGAAAACGTGTTTCTCCATCCTTAAATTTTCATAACGACGACGATCCGTTTCACAATTCAACATGTCCATCAAATTTACCCAACCACTCAACTTTCTTGTGTGACAAGGCATTTTATTGTGGTACAAAATAAAAAATACGTTGCAACTGCACTTGCTGCCTGAAAAAAATTAATAGTTGAAGTACTTTGCTCTGGTAATTATTATCTTCATCACCATTATCATTTGATAATGATTTTGATTTCATCTTCCTCAAAAAATAAACCATTCTGTTAAGAAACAAAGAATTACAATAGACAGAACCATGATGTTACGACCAAATGGAAGGGATGACCGGATCACCAGATTCGACATCGAAGGCCCACTATAATTACAATAGACAGAACCATGATGTTACGGCCAAATGGAATAGTCGAAATGTCAGCCCCAACGTCAATACTTTGAATCAACTTGCAAAAATCTTGCCAGAAACTCGATGCTATTATGTAAGGTTAAGATGTCGGAAGAGCTGTTTACCTTCAATTTAGGGACTGATTGGTTTGCGCAGTTTTTGCTTTGCTTTGTCGTGGGGAAGAACGGAGAAGAAGCCGATTCAACGATTTGGGAGAAAATATTAAAATATTGAAAGTATGAGAGAGGGCATTCAAGTCTATTTTGTTTAAGTGAAGAAGCAAGTTAGATTTAAATAAATATTTACAGTAAAGTCTTTACTGTAAATATTTTATAGCTTACATTTTTTGAAAAATCCTTTTAAAAAGTCAAAAGAAACTTTTTAATGAAACTTGCAAATATATCCTAAACATATATTGGGATTGACAATTTGGACCCGCCCGTCGCTGCACGTGTCTGACCCGCACCGTAGGCGGGTTTGGGGCAGGGGTGGGTGACCCGCACCGCCCATTAATTAATAAATAAATATTTTTATTTTTATTTATAATTTTTTTATACTTAAAAGTTAAAACATACATTTTTTGTAATATTAGTAAAAAATAAGTATTTTCGGGTATGAGTTGGGTTTAACCCATCGCACCCACCGACCTGGTATCTACGGAGTGGGGCGGTGCGGGTCGCCCTGCCACCAGGGCGGGTCCGGGCCTGCCCCTGGGGCAACGGGGCGGCTCTAACCCACCCCGCCCCGTCCCGCCCCACCCTATTGTCATCCCTAACATGCATATACATGATCTAAATGATTAGGCTGACACATAAACAAAATATGCTAAGATAATAAGCACTGCCAACAATATCATTGAGCCTTTCATCAGCAAACAGTTCAACCAAAATGATTGCATAGCTACTCAGATTTATACTTGCCTTCATGCAGGCATATCAGGAGTATTGAATCAAACCTGGTTTTACCAAAAATATTTTTTAGCAAGGCAGGTTTTTGATAAATTTTATATAAACTGGGCCGGCTCTAAATGCGAGTCAACGGCCCGCCTGGCCCATCACACTCGGGTCAACGGGCTTTGAATAAATCGAGCCTAGGGACACCTGGGTCTCGTGTATGCAGGCGTGCGTGTGGGGGTTAAGTTGATAGGAATGTGGGTATCACAATTAAAACCCAAGGCCCAAGGTGATAGGTTCTCCCACAATTCCTATTTATACTAGTAAATTTTAGTTCTCCTAACCGGTATGGGACAATTGTCCCTTTAGCCCGACTAGGCAAGCCCTGTAGGACTTGAACACCACAACACACCGAAGAAGAGCGGAAGCGTACACAGGCCATTCAGTCGTTAGACCATTATTGGCTCCGATACCATGATAAATTTTATATAAACTGGGTTGACTCTAAACGCGAGTCAACGGCCCGCCCGGCCCATCACACTCGGATCAACGGACTATGAATAAATCGAGCCCAGGGACACCTGGGTCTCGTGTATGCAGGCGCGCATGTGGGGTTAAGTTGATAGGAATGTGGGTGTCACCATTAAAACCCAAGGCCCAAGGTGATTTCTTTCTTGGGCGTTAATAAGAAATTCTGATCCATAAACAAGAACACTATCAAGACAAGCAAAAAACAATACGTGCTGGATCAATGGACGCAATATGCACATGATTCTTGACTATGTTTTCAGATTGTAAATGACATTACCAAATATATTTTTTTAGCAAGATAAACATAAACATTACCAAATATGAATGGAAATTTTTTCGGACGCCTTTTAAAAAGTCCGTAGCACTTTTTGTTGTGACTAATCAATCCATTAGATCTAACATGGATTAGTTTTTTTTTTCCAAACATATCTTGCCCCACATTATTATTTTTACACAATCAGGATCTAAGGTGAACCCCTAACTTATAATTTTAGTCTAGGAACTCTACAATTTAAAGCGCTCTTGTAATTTAAAGCGCTCTTGTGTGCAATCTTCTAAAAATTATAATTATATTATAAGAGTCTTTTTTTTAAAAATGAGTGTTTTGCGCGATAAAAGTACTACTCGTTCTAATTTTTAGAACCTCTCTCTTCTAAAAAAATAAGCATATCATGACATGCTTTTTGTTCCTTCTAAAAATTAGAATGACAATTTTGAAATTATACTAAACCCATAAACAATATAAATGACAAAATTATCTTTATTCTCATCATTAATTAGTTAAATGAAGGTTATTTTGGTAATCTATTATTAGTTTTATATTATATAATTAAAATTGAACTTTAAAT
>JAOYMZ010015008.1:6390-19811 GCA_025802335.1 Pinguicula primuliflora
GTGTTGGGTGAGTATATCAATATATCGTCAATAAACACCACCACGAATTTTTCCAAGTAAGGGTGGAACACTCGATTCATTAAGTCCATGAACACTGCAGGAGCATTAGTAAGTCCAAAAGGCATCACTAAGAATTCGTAATGCCCATAACATGTCCGAAATGCTATCTTGCCCACATTTTCTTCCTTTACCTTCATCTGATAATACCCTGACCTCAAGTCCACCTTAGAAAACACACAAGCTCCCGCCAATTGATCGAACAAGTCATCTTTCCTTGGTAGTGGGTAACAGTTCCGAACCGTGGCCTTGTTAAGTTCACGGTAATCAACACATAACCGCATGCTCCCATCCTTCTTCCGCACAAAGAGTACTGGGGCGCCCCAAGGAGAAACACTAGGGAGGATTTGTCCCCGATCTATCAATTCCTAAAGTTGTATCTTCAGCTCTGCCAGTTCCTTTAGCATCATACGATACGACGTCTTAGAGACCTGAGCTGCTCCGGGGATAAGGTCAATCCCAAATTCGATTTCCCGTTCTGGGGGTAAGCATGGTATCTCATCCGGAAATACATCAAGAAACTCATTAACCATTGGTATCTCCTCTATTTTCCTTTGTTGTCCCAGGGTACCGACTAGGTATGCCAAATATGTATCCTATCCCCGGTGAATCAAATGATGGGCCTGAACTGTCGATAAATTCTCCATAGCTGATTTATTTCTTCCACCTTGAGTTCCTTGATAGGAGAAAGATTCCTCCCCAAGAGTTTGGAAGAACACCATTTTGCTTTGACAATCAATGTGAGCGTAGCTCTATGCTAGCCAATCCATTTCAAGAATAAGGTCAAATTCATGTATCTCCAATACAGTGAGATCAAATAGGATGGTCTTTCCCCCGATTTGAACCGGGCACTGTGCAACCCCATGTGTAGCCAACATCGTTCTATTCAGGGGTGTGGAGACCATGCAATGCGTTGGTAACGGAATGGTGATCGCCCGAACTTGATCAACATACCGTGCAGAAATAAAGGAGTGGGTAGCATCACTGTCAAACAATGTGTACGCCATATCATCTATTAATATCACTTCACCTGACAAACAACTAAGATTTCACATATGTTCCTATCCCCTAGCTACAAGGTCAGTTCAAATCACAAAATCATATGTAGTGCGAGGAAAACATTACTGAACACATACCTGCTTTCACCTCTTCAAGTCAATCCTCTGCTTGTTCCTGGGTAATAGCGAACACTCTTGCCCGTCCATGGGGCAGAGGCGGTGGTGGGGGTAACAGTCTATGGCCCGCTGCCACTGGCAATGGAGTAGTCGCCACTCTGGTAGGGCACGTTGACTGGCCATGGCCGTGCTTCCCGTAGTTATAATAATTTTTTTTCACTTAATAGTCTGCAGGGGTGGGGGGACGAGGTCACGCCCCCATAGTCGGGGTCGCCGGTGGTCGGCGAAGCAGCATAGGAGAAGTTTGAGCCTTCCCCTCTATATATTTAGCCCTCTTGACGTCCCCCTCTCCCTAGCTCAACTCTGGCTCCACTCGAACTGTTGTATCCAGTAGCTCATCGAACTTCTTCGTGATCACACTATTGACTGACACACTGAAATGGCTAAGTAGTCCTTTCCGAAATCGAAGCATCTTCAGTGCATGATTCTCCATGGTGTGGGGGGCATACTTCCTCAAATCATGAAACCTTGCATTCAACTCTAATACTGATTCTCTAACTCTCTCAGTATAGTTCTCGAAGGCCAACATCTGTTGCATCAACCAGGACTCGAAAATGTAGTATCGTCAGAAACTGTCATAGAATACCTTCCAGCTATGAGACCCCCGATCTAGTAAACTTGGCGCTATCCCCTTCCACCAGGAAGCTGCACTGTTGATCAAGTAAAACGTTGCCACCTTCACCTTGAGCTCTTCAGGTGTCTCAAAGGATCCCTTATTCTTCTCAATTTCTGTCAATCAATCCTCTGTGTCGCTCGGACCCTTATTGCCTCGAAATATAGGCATTTTTGGCTTATGCATAACCTCATGTTGGACACGTTAACTCCCTCGCACTGTCGGCACCACAGGCTCGGAAGTAATCGGTATAGTCTTTGTTGGAGGTGCGGAAGGCACCCCAGTCATGTATGCTGACGCCATAGCAGTGAGCATACACAACGCCTCTGCTAGTATCATCTCACCTGCACAAGTGGGGAGGGTGTAGTGGGATCTCCACTAGCTCCCGTCACTGGAGTCCCACTAGGGAGTCCCACAAATGAAGCTAAGACATGAGTAAACGAGAGATATACAAAACACATACAGATTTCATTCCACCACTGATTAACCCAACTTCAAAATAAAGTGCATCCTAAGCATGAACTCCTACCAAAATGACCTTATCATCAACCCTTCTAACCTACGGGTCAATATCACGATTCCTACCTTCAAAATTCCTCTTCAAAGCCTGAATTCTCTTCTGGATCTCCTGTCTCTCTCCCGACGGACCCGTGGCAGCAGCAACAAGGGTTAGTCCTTTTTATTCCAGCATAATCCCAGTAATGTGAAGTCTGTTTTGCCCCTTTCACTGTGCAAAGTGCAAAAATCCCTTGGTGTCGAATAAAGGTGATGGTGGGCCGAATCTCATTCGGCCCAAATCCCTTAAATAGAAGAGATGGACATTTCGTATTTATGGGCCTTTTACGAGCCCCTCAGTGACCCGTATGAATAGAATCAACCACTATTTGACCCGTATAATTATACCAAATCCGGCAATTAAATAAATTATATTGATAAATTGTTCATACCTTATAGTTATGCTCCCAGCTTACCAACATTTTCTCCATTTTCTCTAGAAGTGGATTCCATAGCCTTATTCTTGTCTGATTCTCTCCAATGGGGAGCTCGAGATATTTGAAAGGAAGGTTTTCCAGCAGACAATCAAGATCTTGTGCAAACTCCACCAATTCTTGTTCTGGAGTGTTTAGTCCGAACAACCTGCTTTTGCTATAATTTACTTTGAGACTACTGATCAGTTCCAGGCATTTGAGAGATTGCTTGATTGCTCTAATATCCTGCCTTGTACCATCTTAAAATACTAGCATATCATCTACATATTGTAGTTGCAGCACTTGCATCTCTCCTAAGTTATAACCTTTCTTTTGATTTGTTTGATAAGCTCTCTGTAGAATCCATTGGAATGTCTCTGCAGCTATCAAAAACAGTAAAGGGGAAAGGGGTCACCCTGTCTGAGTACCCTTTGTGTCCTGAATTCGTTTGTCGAGCTCCCATTAACCAATATGAATATGGAGGCAATAGATAAACATTCCTCTATCCAGTCTATCCAAATGGAGTCAAAACCCATCTGCTTCATCGTGTATAGCTGGAAATCGGAATCAATTGAGTCAAAAGCTCTCTGAAAATTCACTATGAATATAGCACAACGAGTCTTAATTTTATTTACCTAATCAATTATCTCACTAGCACACAGAATTCCATCAGCTATGCCCCTGTCCTTCAAGAAACCAGTCTGGTTCTTGGAGATAATCTTTAGCAGGACCTCTCTAAGTCTATTCATCAGAATTTTTGCGAATAATTTGTGAGCGCTATTCACCATAGAAAAAGGTCTATAATGCTTCGGCCTGTTAGGCTTGTCAATCTTCGAAGCCAGAGTGATAAATGTTGCATTCAGACCTGCTGAGATTTTTCCTGTATCACAAAACTCATACAGGAACTCCTTGTAGTCTAGTCCTAAGATAGACCGACATTTCTTGATCAAATTAAAGTTCAGGCCATCAGGGCCTGGACTCTTGTCTCCTTTACAACTTTTTAGAGCATTTTCAATCTCCACATCTGTGGATCTTGCTGTGAGCATTCTGTTTTGTTCCTGTGGGATCATAGGGCGGCCAGAGTGTCTCACCTTCAGTTTTCTGGGGAATTCTTGAGAAAATTGATACTGGAAGTATGTTCTGAGGCGTTCCTTTACATCTGCTACCTCTTCCACCCAGTGACCTTCAAAGCATAAGCCTTTAATGTTTAATTGACCTCTTCTTTTTTTCACTACCACATGAAAATATTTGGAGTTCTCATCTCCCTCCTTTAACCATTTCTGTCTAGATTTTGAGCAATGATCGATGTTTGATGATTTTGTAGCTGCCTCAGTTCCATCCATGTCTTCTTCTTAATTTCTATCTCCTGTGCAGTCAGCTGAGATTGTGTTAATTGCGCATCAAAGTGAGCTATGATATTCTGCACGTCTTTGATTATGCTTTTAACATCACCATTCCACATTCCATTGCTTTACTTTCAATCTGATGTGTTTTATTTTCTCCTTAAGAATTCTACATTTTGATCCCGTGGAAACTTGTTGATTCCACTCCATCCGAACAAGATGTTTTAGAGACTTTTGTTCCAGCCATACATTATAGCATTGAAATGGTTTTGGCCCCCAGTTTTTGTGATTATAGGATAACAGAATAGGGTAGTGGTCATAACTGGCGGCCTACAATATTCTGAGTCATAGATGTCCAGTGTTGTGCCCATTCTCCACTGATTAAGAATCTATCTAATCGGCTCGTCCCTTGTCCATCTGGTTTAAACGAGGTGTAGTCTGCTCTGGTGAGTGGGATATCAATCAAACAAGCCTCTGCTATAAACTATGAGAAAGCATTAGCATCAGATTGTATGAAGTTGTCAAGTCCTGTCTGTTTTGTGGGAGATCGTAGTGAGTTGAAGTCTCCCATAATGCAAATTTTCTCCTCGGGGTGCACGTCTCTATACTGTTTGATTTCCGCCCATAGGACCTGCTTCTGTGCAAATATGCATGAGGTTGAGGAGTATACATTGACTAGAATAATGAGCTGATCGTCATATGTTCCTTTGATAGCAATGGCCTGAGATAGTTCCCATGAATCAATCTTTGTGAACATCTTTACATTCCACATAATTAGTATACCCCCAGATGCTCCTTCGGATGGTTTGGACAATATCCGCCTCAACATTTGTGAAATCAACTCCAATGGTATGTCCAAAGGAAATTGTTTGTAGAGTTTCCTGCTCTATTGCTTTCCATGTTGACCAATTTCTTTGTTTTTTTCACTTTTGTATGTAGGATACATATTGGAGCTCGATTTGCTTCAGCATTCCATGTACTTTGTTCATTAAGGGATGGCCATTTGCATCAGTTATTTCTAGGGCTACACCTTCTATAACTCATTGCTCCTTATGTGCTATGTTGTTGTCGTTTATAACTTAAATCTCCCCAGTTCCAGTCTGCACGCCACCATTCATTTCATTCTCTATGCCAGAGTCAGGGGGATTGTACTATGTATGTTGTTTTGGGATTTTCATTGTCCGTGGAAGATTCCTCAGACAGTGTCTGTCTCACAGGCTTTACCAGGCTAGATTGTTTTTTACAGGACTACCCGCTATCAATATTTTTTTTGGTTTGAGCCCGTTTTTTCTTGTCATGGACATACAACTATATGGGACTCCTTACATTTATATCCAGTAAAGCTGACCTACTGGTCTATATAATCCGTGAGCAGGGACCAGGTATGCATTTCCAGAAGGCTTTCAACATTTGTTCTGATTGATCATTGAGAATATTTAGTTGCATTTCACTCATTCCCGGGGGTATTAAATGATGTGTATCATCGACCACAGAGATTCTTACTGTATCATATCTACTTAGACGCATTGCTTGCGCTATTTCTTGCTCATCACAGTCTCAGTCAACTGTTGCTATTATAGCATACTGTAGCCATCTTGTTTCTCGTACTTCTGGTTTGAAATCGCCCTCAAAATAAATTTTTTGCCCACATTTCCTCCTTCATTTCAAAATAAAATTTTCGCCCAAAATAAGTGTTTCAGGCTTCTGTTGTGGAGCTTTTTGTCAATTTTGTTTGTTGTGGATTCTCTGCGTGTTCTCGTAAGTAGTTGGCTTTTGTATTTTAAAAGGGTTACCTCCAGAAAGTCTTGTCCCATCCATATTCCGTGCATTAATTCTTCGAGTCTTATGGATTTCGGGAATGATACAAAACCATATCTCTGTTTTTTCACATTCCTCTTCTATGGAATGTGTAGGCCTTTAACTAGTCCATTCTTCTGGAATAATTGGAGCATTTGCTTGTTTGTCCAGCCTTCTGGGTGGCCACAGAAATACAGTGTGCTGGATATTGCATCTGATTCTTACGACCACATGCATATTGAGCCAGAAATTGAAGAAGGAGAGATTGGCTAACATTCAGCATTCATTTTAAGGGAAAAATTGTGGGCAAGCAGATTCTACCTGAGAAAAGAATCTTTGGCCCAGAAGATGGCTAGTCGAAGCAACACCAATCGAAAAATGGACCACCCAAGTTACAGGGCCATCAATAAGCCCATACCATTCCGGTCGGGGGCCAAAATGAAAGCCATGTAGTAAAACTCCTGCGTAGGATGAAGGCGCATGAATTTCGGAATCTTCGAGTAGAGAAGATGTGGCAACAAAGACGTCAACTGTCATCTTTAAAATTTCAAGTGAATGAGAATGCAAGTACGGGTATTTCGGAGCAAGATATGTAGGACGATTTGTTAGGAGTAGCTCGGCAAATAATATTTCTCGCTAATGCACTTGAGATTGGATTAACATATCAACACATATGTTAATATATCAACACATGACACCCAGACGGGTTAGCTTAGTGGTGGAGGACCTCCCCTTAAGTCTCTCTGAACAAGAGGTGGGGGTTCGGATACCACTGGTGATAAGGAATTCATCTAGGTCACGACCGCGGGCTTGGGCCCGGGTATTGCCGGTTCATGAGGGTGGATCGCTTTGCATAAACCTCTATGGATTAATCGAGGATAGAAATGTACAAGGATACTATAGGTACAAAAAAAACATATCAACACATGAAGTCTATTGTTCAAATTGAGCTTAGAGATCAAGAACTTGTGCGACACAATAAAAAATAGATGACTAGTTACTAGTGTTATTGCATCATATGCGGATTAACCCAAAATAGTATCTTTTGTACAGTACACAATTTTTCAACAAAAGAATACATACCTACCCTCGAAAAAGTTCACTTTTTTCTCATTTTGAAATGATGATCACACTCAACGTGCGATCACACACATTTAAAACTGTGGTGTTTGGAAATTGCCAAATCGGCATTGGATTGCCACGATTCTCTGTTGATTGCTATTGTGTGCCTCACAAATCGGCCGTATTGCCGTCACGGCCACGGTGCTGGATCTCGTGGTGGCTGATCCTGTGAAAAAATTGTACGCTTCTATTGTCGCAAAGTCAATTCTGGAGCTGGAGAATAGGACATCAGAGCGAAAGACGTGGCTCCTGAACGAAGAGTCAGTGATCTCGTTCTCAAGAGAAAGATGTGGAGATCGGCAGTGCAACTTTTGCAAATGCTTTGATTGGTAAGTTTTCGCACGGCCGACCATCAATACGTGAAATTAGGGCAATTGTTGCTGGTTTTGGTCTTAAATCTGAGTTTACTGCTGGAGTTATGGACCATAAACATGTACTGTCCCGCTTTGGATGTGTGGAAGATAAGAATCATGTGTTGCTGAGAGAAGCCTTGAGTATCGGTGGTTATCATATGCGTATATTCAGCTGGACGCCATACTTCCGCATGGATGTGGAGCCGCACATCACTCTTGTCTGGATTTCGCTTTCGGATCTTCCTCTATTATTATACAAAATGGAGAACATTTTTGACATTGCTCAGATGTTGGGGAGACCAGTGATGGCGGATCAGGCAACAACAGAATTATCTCGACCGAGTGAAACTAGGATTTGTGTGGAAATCAACTTGCTGAAACCCCTGCCGGAGCGTGTTTCGATTGTTATGGGAAAATTCGAATTCTGGCAGTCGGCGGTGTATGAATATGTACCTGAATTCTGGGACGAACTGTCTGGAAAGAGTGCAACAAATCAGCACTATGGGGGAGACTAGCTCGTATACAGAAGAAATTAATCTTAATATTCCTCCTGATAGTAAAAAGGTTAAACAAGTATATCCAGAGGTGAATGTTAACAAAGGTCTGTTAACAGCTCAGACAGTCTTGGAAGATGATACATTAGCCATTGAAACACCCTTTGATGAGGAAAGAAAAATTATCAGAGCCAATGATGGGGAAAATAGATGTGTTGCTGAGGATATAGAATTAGTCTCCGAGTCAATGGTGCACCCAGAAGGAAAGATGCCTTCGCTGCCCAAGGGACAAAGTAATGGCTCTCTAATTGGGGAGAATGCTGTAAAGCATTTATCAGAGGAGACTGATGAGCTATCTACAAATTCCCTGGAAAAGTCAGATATGTTAGCTCCTTCCCTAATTCCACTAGCTAAAGATCAGTTGCAAGCTAATGAATCTCAGGAATGGATAAAGCCTAAATAGTTTATTACTCGAAGGAACAAAAGTGTGAGATTTGCGCTTAATCCCCCAGAGAGTGTGGAAAAGGTGAAAAATGAATCTGTGGAATAGGCGAAAAGCGAGTCTCCTTGTTCTCTAAGCCCTGTAAAAGGGAAGGAGTATGATTTGTCTCAAGGAGAGTGGTATGTTCGTTTGCATATTTCTGAGGCATATGCTGCTAGTTGGAAATTTTTAACTGATGACAGTGAACAGGAATTTATGTGTGACGAGGGTATGAGCACTGAGGATGAGGTTTTAGATACTGGCTTGCGCTCTCAGTACCTAACTGCAGCTACTGTGAAAGAGGATATGAGATCACATAAAAAGAGGAATGTACGAGGACAAGTGGCTGAGCCTAAGAACTCAGGACAAAAAGGCTATAGCACACGCTCCAAAGCCCCAAAAGTTCTTAAATGACAAGAGCTCTTATATGGAATATTAGGGGAGTGGGAAATGTCCCATCTCAACGACGACCGGTTAATCTGGTAAATCTTCACAGTTTGGAATTCTTGATAGTATTGGAGCCAAAAGTGCAGAAAGATAGACTTCCTTTCTTGGTTCGAAAATTGAAATTCAACGATGGCATATCTAATATTACTGGCACAATCTAGATGCTTTGGAAACACAATCTGGTGGTTACCCCCCATTTTAATGCTGAACAACTGATGATGGTGAAGGTTGCTTTTCAAAACAGTGAGGAGATCTATTATATAGCTGGGGTATATGCGCTCTGTACCAGATCGGGTAGGAAGGAGTTATGGCAACATATGAGGCGCTGCTGTCATGCTATCTTTGAGCCGATATTAATTGGAGGTGATTTCAATGTAGTCACTTCGGCTACGGAGAAAAAAGGAGGCAGACCACTGAAAATTGGTCCTCCTTCGGACTTTATTGAGGCAATGAGCGACTACTCTCTATCTGATGCGGGCTACTCTGGAAATCTTTTTACTTGGAGCAATAACAAGAAAGGTAAAGAAAACATAATGAAATGCCTGGACCGTGATCTGTTGTCTGAATTCTGGCTTATGAACTCGGCACAAGTCCGAGTCTCACATTTAAACAGAGGAATATCAGATCACGCCCCTTTGCTATTAGAATTCTGTTCACAAGCAAAGAGGCCCCCCTCTAGATTTCAGTTTCACAGATTTTGGGTAAATCACCCAGACTTTTAGCGGGTGGTGAAAGAAGCGTAGGCAAAACCTGTGCAGAGGAATAATCCTATATTACTGTTTGCAGAAAAGTTGAAGGGTCTGATAAAAGAACTGGGAGATTGGAACAGGACTGTCTATGGAAACATCTTCGATAGCATTAAAAAATTTGAAGAATCGATTCTAATGTTGGAACAAGAGTTTGATGAAACATCGGATGAAAATGCTAGAGCCGCTATGAATCTTGCAAAAGCTCAACTCTCCAGACATCTACTTGCTGAGGAAGTCTACTGGAAGGAGAAGGCACGTATTAAATGGTTACGGGAGGGAGATCAGAACACGAGTTTTTTTCATAGAACTGTCAAGATTCGGAGGCAGAAAACAGTAAATCTAAACTTAACTTCGGTCAGTGGTGACAGAACTAGTTCAGCAGATATCCCAGGTCTGTTAGTTGAGCACTTCAAGTTGCACGTATCAGCAAAAGATACTTCAGATACCGGCCGCCTAATGAGCCTGATATCGAGAACAATTACACCAGAAGCAAATGCAGCTCTGTGTGAATGGCCGCATGAAGATGAGGTGAAAAGAGCAGTGTTTGAGATGGATAAGGAAAGTGCTCCGGGTCCGGATGGCTTTTCTGGAGAATTTTATCAGAGCTGTTGGGAAATCATTTCTACAGATTTATGCAGAGCAGTATCGAGTTTCTTTGCAGGAAATCAAATGCCTAGAATAGTCACAACAACTTTGCTATATATGTTACCTAAGGTAACAAATTCGAGTAAGATCACGGAGCTCCAACCCATCAGCTTATGCAACTTTCTGGGTAAAATATTCACTAAGATTATGACTACACGCATAGCTGAAGTACTACCAGTGGTGATATTTGCAAACCAGAGTGGATTTGTAAGGAGTTGCCTCATCTCTGACAATACATTACTCGCACAGGAGCTATTCCACTCATTGGACAGGAGGAAGAAAGGCCCTAATTAGGCTTTGAAACTGGATATGGAAAAAGCCTTCGATCGAGTGTCATGGCTATTCCTGATTAAGGTGCTAAGAACCATGGGTTTTGCGGAGTTCTTCATCGACATGGTTTGGAGGATCTTGTCAAATAACTGGTTCTCGGTTCTATACAATGGCCACAGGCCTTTGGATTTTCAAATCCACAAGGGGAGTCCGTCAAGGTGACCCTCTATCCCCTGCTTTATTCATTATAGCTTCTGAGGCACTCAGCTATGGACTGAATGATCTGATAAAGAAGCATCCAGACTGCTCTTACAAATTTCCAGCTCGATGTCCTGCTATTTCACATTTAGCCTTTGCTGATGCCTCATGGTATTTACCAAAGGAACCCAGGTAGCCATCCAGAAAGTATTTGGGCTGATCAGAGAATATGAATCTGCATCTGGACAAAGAATAAATATGCTCAAAAGCCAGGTCTTTCTGTCAAAAAAGGCTTTCGAGGAAACAGTTGAAAAAATTGCTCTGTGGACTGGACTGCAACATGGGAAACTACCGCAGGTATACTTGGGGGTGCCTTTATATCAGGGCAGGAAAGTCTCAAGCCTGTTCACTTCATTGCTGTTGAAGGTAAAGAGTAGAATAGAGACTTGGAATATGAGATATCTCTCAGTTGGTGGATGGTTGACTCTCATCCGACATGTACTGAACAGCATCCCGATGTATCAATTTATGACTCTTATGCCAAGCAAGATGATAATTAGCAAACTGGAGAAGCTGTTTGCAAATTTTTTCTGGGGGGACAGAAGATGGGCGTCAGAAGAAACATTGGATTTCTTGGAAACGCACTTGTCTGCCATTCAAAGAGGGAGGGCTAGGGATATGTAGCTTAAAAGATATTTGTTTGGCAGCAGCTATGAAGCTATGGTGGCAGATGAGACAAGGAAGGTCTTTGTAGGCACGATACATGGAGGCTAGATATGGAGGGGTTGGAAACATCTGCACGGGTTCTGCAACAAGAATGGATTCGCACATATGGCAGAGGTTATTATCTGTGCGAAGTATCATGCTTGAAAATACATATTGGTATGTAGGGGGGTACAAGGATTAATGTGTGGTGGGACAAATGGCTTCAAGATGGCCGAATATATGATCTTATGCCTCCAGACTCTACTATAAGTTCAGTATCAGAACTGGTAAGGGATCAGCAGTGGGATCTGAATCCAGAATTGGAGGATTTGCCAGATTCATTATATCAAAAGATTATGCAAACTCCTATCTTTCTGAAGGAAGATTGAGCAATATGGGAGCCACCTCTAGACGGGGACTTCAGCTTTAAACTGGCCTGGGAACAAATTAGACAAAGGGCTCCCCTACGGAGGAAGTTTGCTCAGATTTGGAACATTCATATCCCTACGAAGGTCAGCGTTCTGGCATGAAAAATCTTTCTTAGAGCTGTACATGTTGATTAACAAATAAGGAAGGTTGGGGTGCAGTTAGCCTCGAAGTGCAGCTGTTGTACATTACATCCGTGTGAAGAGTCGGTGGTACACTTATTCTCCTATGGAGAACTGGCACAAGAACTATGGAGGAAAACAGAAAAGATATGTGGGGTGCCAGAGTCGATCATGGAATTTTCGACAAGACTGGATATTTGGTATAGCAAGCAAGGGAGTAAACTGGCAAATTTGATTCAGTAGATTCTTCCTCTCCTAGTTTGCTGGAACATTTGGACAGCGAGATGCTCCGTGAGGTACCAAGATTCTACCCCATCTGCTGAAACTATCTTTGCTCAGTCATGCAGGACCCTGAGAGAGATACTTGCAAGATCAAAAGTGATGAAAACCTGTCGTCCCAAAGATTTTGGAATGATGGAGGACTTGGGCATCCCAATTCTATCAGTAGAGAAAACAGAATCAGCAAAATCTGGGACTGAATGGCGAGCTCTGGCTGATCCTTGGATAAGACTGGATACCGCTAGTTACTTTATTCTAGGCTCAACATATGCAGGGTCAAGCTGTGTTCTCCGTGATCATCAGGCTACCTTACTAGCAGCATATGCAGTAAATACACAGAGCAGAATAGCTGGAATGATCAAGATGATAATGACGGGTATAGAAGCAAGTCAGGGGGGAGAAGTTGTCCATGGAAATCCCTCCCAGAATTCTACAGATTCAGAAAATTTCTTGATGCGCATCCGGGGTATGCACTGCAGTTGGCTAATAAGGAGCAGAATAGCTTGGCAAAAGCTCTGGCAAAATGGAGTTACACGAATGGGGATCATAATTTCTTTACTGAAAATACATTACCAGGGGGATTACTTGAGATATATCGAAAAGATATTCAAATCTAATGTCCATCTGGAGTCTTTGGCAGGACTGAAACTACACTCACAGGAGCCTTCTGTGAGCTGATCAACTGCACTCTTGAACATCATCATGGCCATGCTTCTGGAGTTTGGAAAATGTATTTTCAGTTGCCACGGCTGCGTGCCTAATTCCAAACGGGGATCACCTGCAATCTAAAACTACACGGAGATGATATGCTAACACTCTGGCAATATCATTTCCGGCCAAGGTATGAAAAGACGATATAAATGAGGCATAAGATAAGATAACTCTTCAATATGTTGTGTACTAATCGATCAATGCATTGATGCTGTCTTATGAGGATGAATGGAGATAGGCACGACCTGATGCATCCAGACTTCTTATTCGAGGCGTAGCATGATGTCAATAATAAGTAGAAATATAAGAACACGAGAATTTACGTGGTTCGACAATGGCCTACTCCACGGGAAGAATTCTTGATTCTTCCGTTTGATTTTTTTCCTTCTTTTTTCACTACTTCTTTACAATGCATATGTACAATACTTATAGACATTTTGAGGGGTTAATGTTCTAGACAAGAATA
>JAOYMZ010015019.1:0-19803 GCA_025802335.1 Pinguicula primuliflora
CTGTTTCAAGCCATAAAGACTTTTCTTCAATTTGCAAACGTAATTCTCTTTATCTTTCTTCACGAAACCTTGTGGCTGCTTTATGTATATTTTTTCTTCTAAAACTCCATATAAGAAGGCAATTTTCACATCCATTTGCTCGACTTCAAGATCGAGGCTTACTGCTAAGCCTAGCACGATGCACATGGATTTCATCTTGACAATCGATGCAAATATCTCATCGAAGTCAATGCCCTTCCTTTGTCCGAATCCTTTTACAACAAATCTAGCTTTGAATCGTGGCTGGAGATTGTGTTCTTCATGTTTGATTCTGAACACCCACCTATTTTTTAAAGCTATTCGATCCACCTCAAATGTCTTATTGTCATGCAAAGATTGCATTTCATCTTGCATTACTTCAATCCACCTTTGCTTATTTTCATCATTCATAGCGTCTTCATAATTTTTCGGTTCCCTTTTATTAGCTAATAGCACATATTGTTGTGGAGGATACCTGATAGATCGCTGGATAATTCTACCAGACCTTGTCTGTATTGGAGAACCTATTGGAGCTGGTGGTGGATTGGCATCATCATCTTGATCATCACCATCTTCATCAACATGATTTTCATCATTATTAGGATTAGTCCCGCTAGAATCATCTGGATAGTTCTCCTCTGATTGATAGTTTTCAACTTCATCTCCAACTTGTCTTTACATCGTCATTGGAGGGGCTATCTTCACGTTTGTTGAGCTACCATCGGATTCAGGAATATCTTCCTTCGCTTTCAAAATGTCGTCAATGGTTTGATCTTCAACAAAAATAGCATTACAGTTTCTTATGAGCTTCTTCTAAACTGGATCGTAAAATCTATAGCCAAATTGATTTTGGTCATAATCGATGAACATGCAATGTCGTGTCTTGGCATCCAAATTGGACTTCTCATCCTTTGGTATGTGAACATATGCTTTGCAACCAAAAATCTTCAAAAAACTTCTTTTCTGGATCAAATTTCTTCTGGTGTTCCATACTCCAGAGGCCTGCATGGTGATAGATCCAGAATACAAGCTGCTGTAAGAACAGCTTCTCCCCAAAACTCTTGAGGCAACTTTGCCTGTGAGAGTAAACATCTGACTCTCTCTATCAAGGTTATGTTCATCCTCTCAGTCAGACCATTTAATTGTGGTGTTTTTGGTGGCGTCAGTTGATACCGAATACCATGCTCTTTGTAGTAAGTATCAAATGATCCAATGTACTCTCATCCATTATCTGTGCGGATGCATTTCACCTTCTTATTAATTTGTCTCTCCACCAGAGTTACAAATTGTTTGAAAGCTTCCAGAGCCTTATCCTTTGACTTGAGAAGATATATCCAAGTCTTTCGCGAATGATCATCAATGAAAGTCACGAAGTATTGATCACCAACAAGTGACTTTGTCATTGGCCCACATAGATCTGAGTGTATCAGATCTAACACGTTCTTCATTTTGGAAGGCATCGAACTTTTAAAGGTAACTCTATTTTGCTTTCCGGCCAGACAATCAGTATATTTTGTCAGCTTGACTTAATCCAATTCAGGTATCACTTTTTTCTTGACAAGATTTATCATTCCATTCTCACTCATATGGTTAAGGAGTTTGTGTCATAACTCGATTGTACTATCATTCACCACCGCATTGACAATTCTTTGAGAGAACTTTGTCTGTAATAGACACAACGTCGAGTGTTTCTTACAGTTAGCAATCACCAAAGACCCTTCGGTGTGCTTCCACTGATCATTGTAGAAGGTGCTGCGAAAACTTTCTTCATCAAGTCTGTGAATGGAAATAAGATTCAGACACATTTCTGGAACATGTCTGACATTCTTCAGGAGTAATTTGTTACCATTCTCCATCTTCAGGAAAATATCTCCTTTACCAAGCGTTTTTGATAATTTGGCATTTCCTATTTTTCCAACACAAAAATCTCTTTGTATCTAAGATGGAAAGAATTCTTTTTGAGATGTAACATGAATTGTAGCGTCACTGTCAATCACCCATCTGGTATTCTAGGTAGTAAATTTGACAGTATCTTCATCATGGACAACGTTGAACTCATCGGCTACACTTACTTCATCATCATTGTTGTTATCTCTCTTGGATTCTCCGTCTTTGCCCTTTTTTTTTATTTTTGAACTGTCGGCAGAACCTCTTAATGTAGCCCTTCTTTTTGCAATGATGACATTCGATATTGGCATACTTGTTTGATTTTCCTCTGCTCTTGTCACGCTGCTTTGAATTGAATCTGCTTGTACTCCGCCCTCTAGAATCAGCAACCATAACATCAGGATATGGTGTAGAGGTACTTTGTGTACGACGCCTCATTTCTTCATTCAAAATTCCAATTTTAACTAACTCGATAGTAATTTTTGGAGAGCTAGTAAGTGTAACATTGACAGTCTCCCAAGACTCTGGTTGAGACGTAAGTACGAGAAGAGCGAAAATTTCTTCATCAAAATTTACACTCATACTTGATAGTTGCGTCACAACTCCTTACAACTCATTGAATTGATCTGCAATCGAAGTACCTTCATGATATCTCATCTGAACCAACTTATTTAGATAAAATAATTTCTTGTAGCCAATCTTTGAAGCATACAGGCCCTCGAGTTTACTCTATAAACTCCGAGCATGCGTTTCGTCATTAATGTGATTAAACAGATTTTTTTCAACAAATTATCGAATAAAACTGTACACTTGCAGATGATCAAATTCTCATTCTTCATTTAACTTTTCTTCAGGTATAGTCGATGTAAACACCGGTAGATGCATTTTCGTCACGAACAGAAGATCCTTCATCTTGCTATTCCATAGGTGGTAATTTGTGTCATTTAACTTGATCATTTATCTCCATGATGTCTGATATCTTTGACCGAGTGGATAATAATCTGACTTATTTTCTGATGTGGAGGATTCACTTAGTGGCAACCACATAAGCATACGATAAGCATATATATACACACTCAACTTGTCTCCGATACCACTTGTTGGGCGCAATGGATAAATATAATTGAGGATTCAGGCAAGCACAGTAAATGAATAGACATCGAGAATTTTAATGTGGTTCACCCTCAATCCAGGGCTACGTCCACTGGACAAACTCCGAATAAATTCTTCCAATATAAAATAACAAGTACAAGAGGGTCTTCTCTATAACTTCTAGAGGTTAACTAATACCGGAGATTTACCCAAAAATATTTCCCCAATATTTTTATCACTCTTCCCTATTTAGGAAGAATCCTAAATAACTCTCTATTTTCTCACAAGAAAACTGACATTTGTTTTTCTCTCTCGTTGGTGTGTTTGAAACTGAAAGAATGTCTTTGTATTTATAGGCATCCGATCATCAGTGAGAACACATTTCTAACGTACCATCAGCAAATGTTGAAGCAATAGCAGCAAACATTGAATTGCCTTTTCAAATTCAACCAAGCAGCAATCTTTGAAACTTGAAATTATTGGATGGCCCTCCATGTGGAGGGACCATCACAATAGTCACCAGCCTTGCTGCACTCGGAGAAATCCATGGCTAATGTAGAATTCATGATGAATCTTACCTATATAAACTCTTACATCTCGTTGGAAATGGTCATGGCAAGGGTTGAGGAATTTCCGCATCAATTGAAACGAAATCCCCGCCATCTCACTTTGTCACTTCACGGGTATTTTCCTTTCTTGAAACTGGTGATCCATTGAGCCCGGACTAAGTATCAAATTTTCCAAATGTTGTTTATTTTTCTTTATTTGGGACTGAGTGAGCTATCGCTAAGGACAACTTCTCACGTAGAATGCTCGAATCATCCTACAACTTGTTGTTTGGAAAGCTGGCTTTGAGATGTCTCTTTAAATTCATTTGATTTGTTATGGTGAATTTACAGAAAGGCTAAATTGACTTGTGTGAGGTCCGAATACAATCTTGCTCAGATCCTGAGTCACAAAATTGAGATGTTAGTACTGTGAGATGATTTGAATAACAGAGATATCAAAATCAGAAAATGTGGTATATGAAAACACAAAGTCCTGTATGCCGAGTGTAGCAAAGGCACAGATCTGTCGATTTCACAAAGAAATCCGTAAGAACAAGCCGTCAGTATCAAAGAACTCAGATTCAACCGTCGGTCAACGCGAGAAAAACCACAATGCAATCAGATCAAACGAATGAGGGAAGGACGAGGAGTCCAAATCTGAACTTAGATGTGTGAAAGGATCAGTGAATCGGCCGAAAAATGAGAAAAAGCACCAGCGAGATATTAGGGTTTTAGAGTTTCAGGGAGTAACCGAGAGAGATACAGAGAAAAAAGTGTAAAAAGTGTAGAGAAAAATGCTAAGTATCCCTTATATACCAAGGTCCAGAATCTTCGAAGAGTAAGTGAAGGAAACAGGCCGAGACAAGCGGTGAGATGTGTAAATGTAAGTGGGCTACAGGACCGGGCCGAGACAAGCGGGAATATAAATGAGCCCAGGAAGGAAAAATAAACATAGGGTAATGTGGGCTACACTAAAACAGGCCCAACGAACAGGATTAGGCCCACCAACACACCAAGTCCGAAGAATCTAACTCACACACCTACCCAACGTTGTTAAGAAACGAAAGAATGTGATAATCTCGGTTGACACGACGATAATCCAAGTTCGGAATTTCAACCTCCAAGTCATAAAATGACCCGGTTGACAATTCGATTTGAGTCATCATTAATCCGAAGGTTTAGACTCTAATAAATATTTACATCATCCGGCAATCGAATTTGGGACGTGCATGGGTGCAAAAACAAGGAAACGACACGTTAGTGGCACAACATATAAGCACTAATTTGATTATGTGCCCAAAATCCCTAACAATACACAATGATAAATAGTCGCAATTTGAACATTGAGCTCAATTAACCACATTAGTATTGAGCACACATGAATTCTCCTTATTCAAATGCTTTGTTATGGTTTAAAGTTTAAACTAGCACCTCCTTAAAAAAAAGGTGGATTCCATGATGGGAAAAAATCCTTTTGTATTTTAGTTGTTTCAATTGAACAATTGAATTCTACTTATTTGTCATTAAAATAAAAGCTAAAGAACTACATTCATGTGAAAGGAATCATCTTTTTTCTTCTCATCTTCAACTTTCCCACTTGCCGATGGCCCCAATATACAATCAATATGTTCTTGCGGTTGGGATAGACACACACATCTTGAGTCTTGACAAATTGAATAGATAAACACAGAATATTTTTTCGCAATGCAGATAGAATATTTTTTCGCAATGCAGATAGAATATTTTTTCGCAATGCAGATAGAATTTTTTTTAATGGAAAATGTTATTGATGCACGTTTGTATTGATATTTTTGACTACATTATGAGATGTCAACACTTTTTTTATATGTCAACACTAACGAGCACACTTAATTATTTGTCTTTATATATTTATTTTAATTATTGTTGTGATGTGCAACATTACAATACCAAGGCACGGGGACTAGTGTTGAGAGAACATATGGCTGTACAGGCACCGAAGGGATAAATCTTATGATAAAGAATTATCATAAGGTTTCAAACTTGACTGCTGATGATTATGTTACAACAAGAATCAGTCAAGACATCAAAGCTACACCCAGATCTTAAGCCTGCCGTTACCAACACCAAGATGAAGTCCAAGGAGTTGATTGAGCATTAGGCATGATTGGAGGAATCATCCGTTATTTTCCTTGTATAACTGTTGCTGTTGTCTATATAAATAGAGCAATACACATTGTAAACATAAGTTGGAAAATATAGAAATACAGAGAGCAAGATACAATTCTTCTCAAGATTTCTTGAAGTCATTCTTGTCTTTTCTGTGTGTTCTATTTCATTTTGGTATAGGAACTTCAAAATGTCTTCCGCTGCTCTCAATGTTGGCAACTTTGTCACTTTGAAATTGAAATCTGAAAATTTTTCAGTTATGGAGAGAACAGGTTCTGGTTCTTGCTGAAAGTCAAGAACTGATCGGCCATCTTACTGGAGACACTCTAGTACCTGCTGCTACAATTGTAGCCACTGAACAAGGCCAGGCAGCAGCTGTTAATCCAGAGTTCACAAAATGGAAAACAACTGACAGATTGTTGAGAGGATGGATTATTGATACGTTGACAGAAGAGGCCATCAGTCATGTAATTGGACTGGATTTGGCTAGTGAAGTCTAGTCTGCATTGAAAGAGGCATATGCTCAATCCTCACAAGAGAGGCAATTCCAATTATCTCAGCAGTTAACTTATATGAAGAAAATGCCTGAAGTCTGATCATCTAACCAAGTTCAAGAAAGTATGTGATGATCTTGCTGCTATAGGATTTTCTGTTAGCGATCAGCAAAAAGTGTTCTCATTACTTACGAGTCTCGGAGGGAAATACGAGTCATTCACCACAACTATGCTACTCCCTCCAATGCCATCGTTCAAAGAAATCATACCACTACTTCAAGGCTTTGAGACACAGCAGACTCTTCATTCTGCTGATAACTTCAACTACTCTGCATTCTATGCTGAAAAAGGTGCTGGATGTAGTACAAGAACTTCTCAATCTCACAACTTTTCCTCACGGGGTCGTGGTTTTTCACCAGCACATCAATCTCATTTGACTTTAGGTAACAATTTTAACAATGGCTTTCAACCTCGCCATACTTCACGATCTGTTACCTGTCAGATATGTCACAAAGGAGGTCACACTGCCCTAAGATGCTGGCAGAAATTTAATCACTCCGTACAGCCTGATAATCTACCTCAGGCCTATAATGCAACACATGAGAATTCACTTACCTGTCCTGAGGAATGGGCCACTGATATCGGGGCCTCTACTCACATGACATCGAATGAAGGTATCTTGTCTAACCTTGTTCCATATTCTGGTTACAATCATGTCATGATAGGCAATGGAAAATTCTTGAAGGTTACACATATTGGTGATGCTATTCTTCAAACAGATGATTAGCCATTTATTCTTAAAGATGTTTTGTTGGTTCCTGATCTTGAGCGTAGCTTGTTATTTATGGGACAATTAACTTCTGATTTTGATGTGGTCTGTGAATTTACCCGTGATGGTTTTTTTGATTAAGGAAAGAGGAACTCAGGTGGTCTTGATGAAGGGAGAAAAGAGAGGTAACTTATACCTCGTGAATTCGCCTGCAATTGCTCTATTTTCTAGTAGATTCAGAATAACCTCCAAGGATGTGTGGCATCAGCGACTTGTAACCCTCAAACTGCTGCAGTAGATCACCTTTTGAAGAAGAACATGATTAAGTCTTTAAGTAATAAGAATGAGAATTTGTGTGAAAGTTGTCAGTTGGCAAAATTGTCTAAACTCCAGTTTGAAGCATCTGTCTCTAGTTCTAAGACTGCTTTTGAGAAAGTTCATATTGATCTATGGGGGCCTTCTCCTACCATGTCAAAACACCTCTTTCAATATTATGCTACAGTTGTGGATGATTTCACCAAATATGTTCGGATTTTTCCATTGAAACGCAAATCAGATTTCTATGATCACTTTGTTCAATTTGATGCCTATGTCAAGCGACAATTTTCTGCTCAAATAAAAGTCATACAAACTGATGGTGGTGGTGAGTTTGTCAATCAGCAACTTGAGAAATATTTGAAACAACATGGCATTGCTCATTACATATCTTGTCCTCATACACCGCATCAAAATGGAAAGGTCGAGCGCAAGCATCGCATGATTAGAGAACTAGCTGTCACAATGATGCTACATGCTGGTATTCCGAGAAGCTTTTGGGTTGAGACATTCACCACTTCTATTTTCCTCATGAACAGAATGCCCTTGGCGAGTTTATCTTAGGATTCACCCTTCTTCAGACTCCATGGCAAACAACCTGACTATGGCAGCCTGAGAGTGTTTGGGTGAAAGTATTATCCATACACATGGGATACTCGCAAGAACAAGCTTGATCCCAAGTCAGTTTCATGTGTTTTCCTTGGCTATAGTGATCGTCAAAAAGGTTACTGATGCTTCTCAGTCTCTGAAAATAAACTTTATATATCTTATCATGTTGCTTTTGATGAAAATCTTTTTCCCTTCAAAAATCAAGCATCTACTTCTGGTCAATACATTCTCACACAATTTTAGGAGTTTGAGCAACTATCTCGTGACTGTCTTTTTGTTCCTGATACACCAAATGCTTCACCTGTTGCTGCTAATACACCACCTCTCATTGACATTCCCATCCTGACATCTTCAGGTCTAGTTGTGACTTCCTTGTGTCTGGCTGCTGTTGTAAGGCCAGTAGTTTCTGATGATCATGGTCAGTCTCCTGAACCATAAATTGATGAATCCTTTGATCCAAATACTGAAGGTCCGCAAGTAAATTATTCTGAAGAACCTGGTACTGCTGATCCACCTACCATCATTTCTGCAGATGCTGCTCTTGAAAACAATTCTGTAGATGATATATCTGACAACAGTAATGCAGATGTTGTTCTTGATCTATCACCAAATGCAGATGTCATTTCTTCTCCTCCAGCTGACTCCTCTACCAGTGGAACTGCTGATCCCCAACTGCCAGCGATTAGACAGCATCCCATGACCACTCGAAGCTGCTCAGGTATCTACAAACCAAATCCCAAGTATGCTTTACTTCATACGTATTCTGATATCCCAAAAGAACCTCGTAATATTAGACAAGCCTTGAGTCATCCTTGATGGAAGAAAGCAATGAATGAAGAATATGATGCCCTCCAACAGAACCACACTTGAGATCTTGTACCATGCCTTCCTACAATGGATGTCATTACATCTAAATGGGTATACAAAGTGAAACTCAACTCCATAGGATATGTAGACCGCCTGAAGGCCCGTCTAGTTGCTCGAGGTTATAATCAAGAGCCAGGAATTGACTTCAACAAGACATATTCACCTGTTGTCAAACCAAGAACTATTCGGCTTGTTCTGTCTCTTGCCACGATCAGAGGATGGAGTATTAGACAACTTGATGTCAAAAATGTATTCCTGCATGGATTCATCACAGAGGAAGTATATATGAAGCAACCACCTCGATTTATTGATAGCACAAATCCCACACATGTATGTAAACTAAAGAAAGTTTTATATGGCCTCCGACAAGCTCCTCGAGCATGGTTCAACAGATTTAGCTCATTTCTGTTGAGTTCTGGTTTTCAATGTAGCACTGCAGATCCTAGTCTCTTTATCTATCATGAAGGCGATGTTCTATTAGCTCTGCTGCTATACGTGGATACACCAGTTCATCAACATTCTCCATCAGCAATTTGCCATGAAGGATCTAGGTCCATTGCATTATTTCCTGGGGATTCAGATACTATCAACTACACATGGATTGTTCTTACACCAAAGTAAATATGTTGTGGAGATTCTTGAGCGAAGTGGGATGCACGAGGCAAAACCCATCCGGACACCATTAAGTACTAAACTCCACATAGCTCCTGATGCACCCCTTCTTGAAAATGCTATAGTTTTCAGGTCTATTGTTGGTGGTCTACAATATCTCACAATAACTCAGCCTGATTTGTCCCAAAGTGTGAATTATGTCTCACAATTCCTGCAATCTCCTACCACTGCTCATTTAGCTCTTGTCAGACGTATTCTCCCCTATGTAAACGATACTATTTCCTTTGGACTTAACATTCGAGCTCACAGTGACATGAACCTATATGTCTTCTCGGATGCCAATTGGGCTGGCTACCCCTTAACCAGACGATCCACAATGGGCTATTGCACTTACCTATGCAGCAATCTGATCTCATGGAGTTCCAAAAAGCAACCTATTGTTGCTCGCTCAAGCACCGAATTTGAATATCGAGCTTTAGCACAAGCCACTGCTGAGCTAACCTGGCTTACCTTCCTTCTTCGTGATCTACAGGTGCCATTAGAAAATGCTCCAGCACTCTTCTGTGACAACTTGAGTGCCCCATTCCTCACCGTCAATCTCGTGTTTCATGCTCAGAGAAAGCATATTGAACTAGACTATCACTACGTCCGAGAAAGAGTTACTCTTGGAGTCCTGGTTACCAAACATATCCCACCTCTCACCAAATTGCAGATGTGTTTACAAAACCTCAACTATGGCCGACTTTGAATGCTGTACGCAGCAAATTGTGCATGGGAACCCTGCCCAAATTGAGGGGGGATGATAAACCCCCCCTCAAACTTGACTGCTGATGATTCTGTTACAACAAGAATCAGTCAAGACATCAAAGCTGCACCCGGATCTTCAGCCTGCCGTTACCAACACCAAGATCAAGTCCAAGGAGTTGATTGACCATTAGGCATGATTTTAGGAATCATCCGTTATTTTCCTTGTATAGCTGTTGCTGTTGTCTATATAAACAGAGCAATACACATTGTAAACTTAAGTTGGAAAATATAGAAATACAGAGAGCAAGATACAATTCTTCTCAAGATTTCTTGAAGTCATTCTTGTCTTTTCTGTGTGTTCTATTTCATTTGGAAGTAAGTGTTAAAAATGGCTACAGAGATGGAGTGAAGTGAAGGAAGCTACATTGCTGATAGGAATGAAAAAACCAACATGGATTATCCGAGAAGAGGTTCAAAAAGATCCAAAAATACAGGATAGAAGACCATGGCCAAGCTACAATACACTAAAGCATTAGGAACCCAATGAAGCACAGCACGCAACAAAAAATGGATCACATGGAAAGCTTCAAGCAAAAGGAGAACACCAAAGAGCCTAGAAGAGAAGATCTATTTTACCTTTTAGTCTATTATGCTTTAACTTTTGAAAAAAACTTTTGGTGGATGAGGACGACTAACATCAATAAAATTAAACAAAAAACAATACCAACAAATAATTTCTGTCAAGTGTTTATAAATAGTATTATTATTTTTATAGTGCCCAAAAATTATACATATTCACATTGCATAAATGATCAATCACACAATAATGGTCAAAAGTTAAAATTCAGAATTGTATTCAAAGGTCATAGGTTCAAATTCTCTTAGTGACATGAGTCTGTCACATATGGCTTGGCAAGTGTGACTTGCCTCTCTACCGTAGTTTGCAGGCTATTGCGGTATGCGTGTTGGGTTTACTTATCTCGGTAGGGTTCCTTATGTTATAAAAAACACAATAATGGTCTAAGGACCAAAAACTAACTTTCAAACGTTATATCAGAATTGTATTATGTTACACATCTATGGATTTTTTCACACTCTAACCTTGCAACCGTCCTCCACCTTTATGGAGCTCTTCACAATTCTTCATGCTGACTTTCTGTATTAAGAGACCAAGTAGATGTTAGAAAATAGACTGCCATCTCTTGGTTCGGGTCTCATATGCACAGGTACGTGTGCATAGGTCAACTTAAATTGGAAGATGTGAGCTACTCTCATTAAAACCTGGAGCTGCTTATCAAAAAAATGGGAGCCCAAGGTAATAGATTGTAGCACTACATTCCTTTTTAAGTTGGTAGATATTTATATGTGAAATTCGTGTGAGATATTTCAACACTCCCCTCAAGTCCAACTAGATAAACTCTATTGGACTTGGATTATCATACAGATAATATCCAATTGGGTTAATTCTCATTATGAGGTCTTCTTCTTCGAGAATTTCCTGAATTTTTTTCTCAGCCATAGACCGTCTGCTCCGATACCATGTTTGAAAATAGACTCGACCCTAACTCGAGCTCGTGCCTTGTGTGCGCAGATGCACATGTATGAGTCAACTTATTAAGAAGATGTGAGTTACTTTCATTAAAATCTTGAGCTTAAGGTAATAGATTGTCGCACTCCTATTTAAATTGGTTGATATTTATATATGAAATCCATAGGAGATATTTCAACACTCCTCCTAGAGTCCAACTATGTAAACTCTATTGAGACTTGGACTACCACATGGATAATGCCCAATTGGGATAATTCCCATTACGAGAGCAATACTCCGAATTTCCGAAAATAATTACGAGGACCTCAAAAATAATCATTGAGACCTCTTGAAATAATGCCCAAATTAGGTCAAACTCCCATAGGCCGCCCATGGGTCCAATTTTCTTGGGACTTCTCCAGGAAACAATCTCGAGCCTCATACCTCCCATTCTGATACCATGATACAAAATAGACCTCCCTATCTGGGCTCAGGTATCATATGCGTAGGTGCGAAGGTGTGAGTCAACTTAAATATGTAGATGTGGGCTACTCACATTAAAACCTTGAGCCCAAGTTGATAGATTGTAGCACCGTATTCCTATTTAAGTTAGTTGATATTTATATGTGAAAACCGTGTGGGACATTTCAATATGTTAGTAAATGGCCCCGTCCGGGCCCGGGTCTCATGTCTGCAGGTGTGAGCGTGTGTGTGGACCAACTTAAATAGGAAGATAAAGGTTACTTCATTAAAATCTTGAGCCTAAGGTGAAAGATTGTAGAACTTCATTCCTATTTAAGTTGATTGATATTTATGCATGAAATCCGTGCGAGATATTCCAACACTCCTTCCTCAAGTCCAACTAGGTAAACTTGTTGGACTGGAACTACCACACGGATAATGTCCTATTGGGCCAATCCTCGTTATGGGGTCTTTTTCTTCTTTGGAAATTCTTTCTTAGACTTTTCTCCTTCGGGATTTTGTCCTGGAATTTTCTTCTCGAGCCATAGACCGTCCGCTCCGATAACATGTTAGTAAATGAACTCGTCATAATCTAGGCTCGGGCATCATGTGCGCAGGTATGCGTGTGTACGAGACAACTTAAATAGGAAAATATGAGCTATTCTCATTTAAACCTTGTGTCCAAGGTGATAGATTGTAGCAACACATTCCTATTTAAGTTGGTTAATATTTATTCTTGGAATCCGTGTGAGACATTCCAACCGTAGAAGTCATAATGATTGCACCAAACTAGTCTCTTACTACTCCTGCACCTCCTCTGATTTTTATTGCATCACATATAACAATATCAATATTCATTTTCAAATCCCCCGGACCAGGTAGAGACCACTTTGCGGTAGAAATATTGGGGTTCTGTTGTTTTGCTTGTTGTAGATTAAGATTTAACTTTCTTAAATTGCTCTAGTTCTGGTGTAGATCTTGCCTGCCTTAGCCCTGAACCATTGAATATTTCTTGCATGGTGGTGCAAATATCTCATGATTTTTGAAGGTGAGATTGGAATATCCTCATAGATATTTGAGCACCTGCCTTTCCATACTTTTCAGGGAATCACGAGTGATAATATGTTGCAGATAGTACTTATGATTTTCCCTCCTCATGCTTGTTTTCAGTTTTCTTGTCTGTCCGCTATTTGGAGGATTGTAGACTGAATGTTCTTTACCGCCTCAAAGTGTATCCAAACTTGTTTTGCAGCCTCACTGGATGAAAATAGATGATCTTAAGAAGATACCACCTCTTCTCAAATTTGTGTCTACGTGTAGAATTCGATGACAAATTTTCCATGAGAAGATACTGATCTTGGGAGGGATTAATGATTCCCATATGAGTTCAAATTTGATATGTGTTTGTCCTCCATGTCTTCCCAATGTTAGTTAGGAATGGATTTGGAAAGATTTGCATATATCCTTAATTGCAAATCTTTCCCTCTTTCTCGGGATTTGATTATCTTAAATCTCGAGTTGACTCTAGACCTAGAAGTGCCTATATATACATGTGTTGTAAAGGAGAAAAAAGGTGAATGAAAATCAGAAGATGCTTCTCCCGTGGACGTAGGCAATTGCCGAACCACGTAAACTCGTGTTCTTTACTTTTCTTCATGGTATCGGAGCTGGGAACGAATCCCGGAATCATCATCTACCAGTGAGACATGATGACTGAACAAGCAACAATTGTGGAAGCCGCACGTGTTCTAGGTGACGAACTCACCACAATTATGCAGGGACAGATAAGGACGGTCGCCCTGAAGGAGGTGGCCCCAGTTTCTAGCAGCGGACATCAGAGGGATATCCGCCTGAACGAGCATCTCAACAATCATAATTATTCCGTATGGAAATGACGGATGGAGATTGGAATTGGCGGTCGCGGCCGGATTGAACATATCACTGGCCAGCCCACACCGCCCAAAGAAGGAGAGCCAGGCTATCAATCTTGGTGGGAACGTGACCTACAAGTATTTGGGTGGATTACACACAATATGGAGGAAGACATTGCTCGTCAGTACCTTAATTTTCCAACGGCTCGGGACCTTTGGAAGGGTTTAGCCAAAACCTTTCAATCTGGGGAAGATAACCTACAAGTATATGATTTAATGACGAAAGCGGACAGCCTACGACAAGGGCAGTTAACTATTGAGGACTATTATAGCCGGAGCAAGAATTTGTGGATGAAAGTCAATAGACGACGCCCCAATCCGATGAATGATCCTGATAATATACTGATTTACAATAAATTGCGAGACAAGCATCGATTATTCAAGTTTCTACATGGCCTAGATGGTGCCTTTGATGCAATTGTGCGTGATATACTAAAGGGACGTGATTTATCGACATGGACGAGGCATACGCGACGGTGCGGCAAGAGGCGGCTTAGCAACATATTTTGGGCCCGGAGAATCAGACTGCCAGTTCTGCACTAGAAAATAGGCTCGGGTCGGGCCTCCATATCCGGAAATCAATTGGGCCAAATTTGGGAGCAATTTCCGGGGCTACCTGACCCGGAGACCTGAACCACATGCCTGCCATCCAACTTCAGGGAACCACGATGAGCTCATCATCTTCTCGTCGCCAGACCACCGTCCGCAACACACCACCGGAAAATCACTGATCAGAGACACCCGAAAATAGGCCGTTCTCATCATCCTGACCTCGTCAGACCAGAACCTGTCACTATTGCAGATTCCATGGACATATCAAGGTCGACTATCGTCGATTTGCACGGGATAGGTCACGAAGAATCGAAAATTGGCCACCAAACAAGGGAATGGTCGCTCTGGGCGATAGAATTGAGGAAGATGCCTTCACAGCCATGGGCATCGAAAGGTGAAGGGTCGAGCAAGATGGCACAGGCAGCAACGGAGGTCGCTCATGTACTAAGAAGGAAGAAATCGGCCGAGGATTTCAAAGAGAGAAACACGCTGGAGTGATGAAAAACACAAGGCCGAATAATGCAGGTATAACTGGTGGGGGACGAAATTCACTTAATCGCCCCTCACCAGATGGAAATTTACTTAATCGCCCCTCATCAGATAGTAATTTATCTAATGGTCCAAGAAATTCGGAAGGGTGTTTTGGTAATATGACTGCAGATTCCTCTTATGCCTTGTTGAATAACTCACCTCAGATATTATGTAAGAGTCCATGGATATTTGACTGTGTGGCGCTATAGACACCATAACATATGATGCGACAGATTTGGTAGATGTCAAGAAAACTCGAAAATAGATGATTCAGACTGCAAATGGAGAATTACTACCTGTGAAGGACTCTGGATCAATTACGATCACTCTGTCGCTCAAATTATCTAATTGTTTGCTTGTCCTGTCATTATCTCACAAGCTACTATCCATTAGTCATGTGACTAAAGAATTGAACTGCATGGTAATAATGTATCCATCCTTCTGTGTATTGTAGGATATTCGGACCAGGAAGATTATTGGGCATGGCACTGAGCGGGCAGGACTGTACCATATTGATGAAGTAACCGTTCCCGGGAACCCTTCGAGTGTTGAGTCCAGAGATGATAAGGGATGGCTATTGCATTGCAGATTGGGACACCCATCTGATGGTTACCTTAAGACATTATATCCTAGTCTTTCGTATTTTCCTATCTCATGTGATGCTTGCGCACGCTCTAAAACCTATCGTGCCTCGTTTCTTCCTAGTTTATCTCATTCTGATACTCCATTTGCATTGGTTCATGCTGATGTATGGGGCCCCGCACCTATCTTGGGAGGGGGTTACGTTAAGTATTGTTTACTATTTGTGGATGATTGCACGAGGATGTGTTGGATTTATTTCTTGAAGCATAAATCAGACGTATTTTCGAAATTTCTTCAATTCTATCATTTGATTCATACTCAGTTTGGGACATGCTTGAAGGTTCTTCGATCTGATAATGGGGGGAGTTTGTGAATCACTCTATGTGCACATTCTGTTCCGACAATGCGGTAGTGCACCAGACCACTTGTCCATACACCCCGGAACAAAATAGTATTGCAGAAAGGAAAAATCGAATCTTGTTGGAGATTAATCGTGCTATTATGTTGGATTCTCGAGTTCCATCTATTTTCTGGACGGAAGCTGTTGCTACGACATTGTACTTAGTCAATCGTCTCCTGACTAAAGCACTAAAGCTCAAGACTCCTATCCAGGCCCTTTCATCCTATCACAAGATACCATCTGTGTTTGTGCACGCCCCTAAGGGTCATCGCACTAAACTTGATGCTTGCACCCTGAAGTGCGTGTTTGTGGGATATGGAGTAAATCATAAAGGATATAAGTACTATGATCTCATTTCGAAGCAAGTGTTTACTACACTCCACTATGACTTCGTAGAATCTGAGATCTACTATACGGTTGCCCAATCATGTGGGCAGGGGGAGCAGGTATCATATGACCCACTTGATTGGATCACGCCAGTATCTCTCATACCGCTGCCTGTGCCACCATCCGCGCCTACGCCCATTCTTATGCCCGCTCCTATGCCCACCCCTACTGATCCTCCCTCTCCGGGTATCGAGGTATGTGCACCTGACTCACTCCCTATACATTCTGGTGGTTTCTGATATGTCTTCTAGTGCTCACTCTACAGGGATTACGGCTGCGACTGACCAGACTACTATCCCAGAGAGGCCACGTACCGGCTTCACATTACCTCCTAGGAGTACTCAGGGCATTCCTGCGCGACGTTTTTATCCAAATCACATTCCTGGGTCGTAGAGATATTCGTTGGCAAACCTATTCAGAGGAAGAGAGTCTCCACTTGCCAGGGCATTTACCACGGCACTTTATCGAGAGGATCTTCCTAGAAATGTTGATGAGGCTATGACTATACCTGAGTAGAGGAAGGCTATGGAAACTGAAATGATTGCTTTGGAACAAAATCAAACGTGGGAAACTTGTCGACTCCCAGATGGGAAACGGACAATAGGGTGTAAGTGGGTCTACACTATCAAGAGGAGAGCTGATAGAACCATTGAGAGGTACAAGGCGAGACTAGTGGCCAAGGGCTACATCCAGACATATGGTGTATATTACTCAGAGACATTTTCTCCCATCGGGAAGATTGACATAATTCGTGTCCTATTCTCTATTGCAGCAAACAAGGAGTGACCCTTGTTCCAGTATGATGTCAAGAATGTATTCTTACACGGTGATCTTGAAGAAGAAGTGTACATGGATGGACCTCCAGGATTTTCTTAAACATTTCGACCCAGTGAGGTATGCAGGTTGAAAAAAGCACTATATAGTTTTAAACAGTTTCCAAGGGCTTGGTTCGGGAGATTTACTATAGCTATGAGGAGATATGGTTACGAACAAAGAGCAATTCTGACCACACTCTGTTCTTCAAGAGGAGAAACGAGGGTGTAACGTGCCTTGTCATATATATTGATAATATGATCATCACGGGGGATTATGTAACTGAGATGGAAAGTTTGAAGGCAAATCTATTTATAGGGTTCGAGATGAAGGATCTAGGAGGCCTTAAGTACTTCTTAGGCATTTAGGTGATGAGATCTCCTTTGGGCATTCATATATCCCAAATGAAGTACATTTTGGACTTACTGACAGAGATTGGAATGCTGGAGTGCAAGCCTGCCGACACTCCAGTGGCTTTAAACCTCAGACTTGAAATTTCTAGCAATGAAGAAGATGTTGATCGGGGCTGTTATCAGCACCTAGTCGGGAAATTGAATTACCTGGCACACACGAGACCAGATATCGCTTATGCCGTCGGAGTTGTTTGTCAGTTCATGCATAGACCACAGAAGGATCACTGGGACGCAGTCGTGAGGATAGTGCGATACCTTAAGGGAACCCCTGACACAGGGGTGTTGTTTCGTAATTATGAACATTTGAGATTAGAGGTATACACTGATGTCGATTGGGCTGGGAGTCACAATGATAGAAGATCTACGTCCGGATACTTCACCATCTTTGGAGCTAACCTAGTGACCTAGAGAAGCAAGAAACAGAAAGTTGTGGCTCTTTCGAGTGCAGAAGCTGAGTTTAGAGGAATTGCAAGGGGAGTGACTGAGATTTTGTGGCTAAGGAAGATGCTGACTGAGTTAGGTTTCCCACCTGAGAAACCATGCCCCCTGAGATGCGACAGTCGAGCTGCGATCCATATCTCTGAGAATCCAGTACAATACGATAGGACCAAACATGTTGAAGTGGATAGGCACTTCATCAAGGAGAAGCTGGACAACAAGATTATCACTCTCCCATTTGTGAGATTAGAAGATCAGCTTGCAAATATTCTCACAAAGGCAGTGGCTGGACATGCGTATCGTGACGTGTTATACAAGCTGAATATTGGACATCCCAATATTCAGCTTGAGGGGGAGTGTTAGTTAGGAATGGATTTGGAAAGATTTGCATATATCCTTAATTGCAAATCTTTCCATCTTTCCTGAAATTTGATTACCTTAAATCTCGGGTTGACTCTAGACCTAGAAGTGCCTATATATACGTGTTGTAAAGGAGAAAAAGGGTGAATAAAAATCAGAAGACGCTTCTCCTGTGGACGTAGGCAATTGCCAAACCACGTAAACTCGTGTTCTTTACTTTTCTTCAACCAGCTCCCTGGCTAATTTAGTAGTAAAGTAACTGTCCACAATAAGTTCCCAAATCGGTGCATCTCTTCCTTGGTGAATTCTTATTGCTGAGATCTAGTTGATAGTTGGCATATCATTTTGAAAAATCTGTGTGAGCCTCTCCAGATCCCATTCACCTTGCTTGATTGATCTTTCATTTTAGTATTTAGCAGTACTATCAGTGTATGGATAACATGTTGGGATATTTGTCCCACAAAGATTGGAGAAATAAAAAAATCAACTTATATGTAAATGTGGTGCTACAATCTATCATGTTGGGGCTCAATGTTTTAATGAGATTAGCTCACATCTTCCTATTTAAGATGGTCCATACATGTGCACCTGCGCACATGAGACCTGAGCTCATAGAGGGGGTCTGTTTTCTAACATGGTATCAGAACGGGCGATCTATGACCCGAGAATGAAAGGTGAAAAATCCCGAGTAGTTGGTCACATGGGCCAATATCACATTGTACGTTTAGGTTCCCTTCTCCTACATGCCATTTTATTTTCTCATTCATCAATTGTTGTAGCTTCTGAATTCTTCGTCAAATGTGTGAATGTTGAGGTGTTACCTTTGCCATGACGCTCCCCATCTCCAGCAATATTTGTTGTTCATAAAATTTGGCACACATGGAGATGTTTTCACATAGATTCTACTAAAGGTTGGCTGTAAATGAAGTAACTATATACTCGCCTGATACCTAGGTCTCCTGCTGAGGTTGAGATACATATATCTTTCCATTTCTTCCAATGGTATTCCACACCCACCTCCGAACTACCCAAGAATGTAATAGTGATACATGTATATAATTTTGGTATACATAATTATATACCACTAATAGAATATGTAGACGTGCAATGGTTCATTAATAAAATATGTTTGGTCTCAATTACAATGATACATGTAAATATTCTATTGGCAGTATATAATTATATATACGAAAATGATGTACACATAATATTATTGTGAAATCAGCAAATGTCTTCGCAACTTTATGATTATCTGCACACTCAGTTGCAAAGAATTTACAATTCACATCAAATTTCTATA
>JAOYMZ010015030.1:0-19801 GCA_025802335.1 Pinguicula primuliflora
ACATTCTCGATCTTCGCCCGCTCCCTGACATCTGGTGTGATGATATCCGTTGATGCGTTTACCTTTCATCGGACGGTTTCTGTTGTTACTTGTCACCGCTTGATTATGACCGTTGATACATTTACGCGTTTGATCTAACGATCCTCATTGCACCGCCTCGAACACTTTAGTTGTCTATAAATACTTGCCCTTACACCCGTCGCATACTTTGGTCTCTTTTTCTTCTCGTACACTTATATCTCTCGTCCTCTCTCGAGCTCTTTGCTCCTATACTCTGTCTCTCCGTTCATACTTCCATTTCCGAGCTTGTTTTCTCCGATTAGAAGTGTAAATCCGGCGGAAACACACTCTGTTTACCGATTATCCGGTGTTTCTATCGGGTTATCTCGACCGTTTCTGCTCGGTGTCGCTCGTTTACGACTCCTCTGTGTAGCAACACCTCGGTTTTCTCCTTGAGATCTGACGGTTTACCGACGTTCTTGCCACTGTTTGACGGCCAGATCGCGTTGGCGCTGCGAAACTACATCGGATCTGGAATCCGCCTCAAATCGGTCCATCATTACATTAGTAAAATAAATGAATGTGGTGTATTTTGACAACGGGCCTGGGCTAGCCCGGGATCGTTTTTGGGTCTAGCTATTGACAATAGTGAAAAAAAGTTGACGAAATGTATTGGGCTGCGGCGTGTTCAGAGTTCAATTCATGAATCATTTCACTCATTCGGACATGACAAAAAGTAAAATTGTTTCCGTCTTTTGTCTTCAATCCAAACGAGTGAAACTAGCTTGAAGATCTACGACTGGTGAATTGAAGTTGGGAGCGGGTGTTAATGAGTTGATTGGTGCCGTTAGAACTTGGCTTTTTTACGCGGCAAGTGTTATCTATTGATGTCAGTCGAGATTTAGGAGCATTTTAGTTACTGATTATTGAATGTTGATTGTTGAGCATCCATTATTCCTATGAGATTTGTTGATATATAAGCTTATTTTGGGTTAAATTTTTTCTTCGTAATATGGTTGATGGTGTGCTGCAGACGATGATTCCTTAGGGCAGTAGCTACTTTCAAGAGTCCTTTTTTTGTTACCGAGTTGTTGGATATTGACTTCGAAGTAGTTGCTCTTATATCACTTTTGCTAAATACCGTGGATAAATTTCTGATGAGATTTACAAATTTACAAGTAAAATGTACTACTGCATATCTTTGACTATTTGGGTTCATTTGTTTACCTACATTGGTTGATGGTGCGTGCAGATGATGATACCTTAGGGTAGTTGCTAATTCCAAGAGTGTTGTTTGTTACCTAGCTGTTGGATATCGACTACATTGAAGAAGTTGCTCTTATGTGACTTTTTGTGAATGTTTTGGGTGATAATGGTAAGAACCTATAAAGGACAAACATTTTATCTTCCATTTCCTGGTAATTGATGATTAAACATGAAAGATGGAAAATTTCTGTTTGCAGGAGAACAAGGAACGAAGAATCACTTAGGCAAGGTTTTGTATAGTACAGGGAAAGTGTCTCTTTATGTTGAGCATTCGTCATTCATGAATGCGGATATAAGCTTATTAGTACATTATACTGAAGTTTAGTGGGTATTGTATGGTGAACGGTTCGCCGACAATAACGACATCATAAATGGATAAGCTCCTATGTTTTAAATATCTTTCAAATATCTGTTATATGTAAAGAAAAGAGTTCTAGAAATAAAAACAAGTTCATGAAAAAACGTGACAATTGAAAATTCTTCATCGCTTTTCACCTCTACTTTCCTCATTGACTTGCTTCTCCATATCTCCTTAAGAAACTTAAGTAACCTGTAAAGGCAACATATTGCAAGCTCATCAGGAGCTGATAACATGGTTAACTTTTTTAGGATTTTAGCTCGGGCTCGATTTGGAGCCTAGTTCCACCCTTGATTTGGACTAAGATATAAAAAATTTATTTTTATTTGGGCTTGCCTTTGGCCCAAATTGACTAAAACTAGCCTAAGGTCGTTACTAGTTAGGATGGGAGAACCGGAGAAGGGAACACACGGGAAAAAGCCTTAGCTAAAGCCACGAACGAGGGAAAAAAGAAGGGAAGAAGAAACCAAGTGGAAACTGTCAAGGTGATGGTAAGTGGATTCTGCCTCTCCAAGGGGAATGGGGCCTGGATTATTCGTAAAATTTGTTGCTATGATTTAATAATCACTGTTTTGGGGTTGCTGATCGACCAGGAGAGATTTTATCTATGTTTGGTTCGAAAAGACCGGTGCATTGAGTTGGATTTGTGGGATCGGTAATTTTGACGGTAGCATTTTTATTCTGATACTATGGTGGTTTAATAGACTGCTAATCTGTGGGGGAAGATACCTGGCACTTGATTGAAGCTAGTGTAATAGGATTCGACTTATAGTTACAATTGTCATTTTTCAAACTGTCTAAACACATGGGCACAAATCCTAGCTGGTTGTTAGGCTGAAAGGTGGTGTTTTCTTCTTATGATGCACGGGATTATATGCTTAGAATTCAGGAATTATGCTCTTCCTTTTTCTACTAAGAATCACGCCACCCGAGTACCACTTAGAACTTTAAATGATTTTACTTGCATGCTTAGATATGACATAAGTGTCGTCCCTTATTTTGTTTCTTTAATTCATTTGGAACTATCTGCTTGTCCTTCTGCAATTGATTGGTAGTATTGCATCCATCAACTTCTCATTTGATATGATACACCCAGGAAGGGAAGCTTATGTTCATGAAACTTGTCTGTTGGATGAAATTGCCCAGTTGCATGATTATGGTGGTTTTATCTTTATTATGAAAGAAATTGTTTGACGGTGTTCATGATTAAGGGTAAGTGTGGTGTTGAGCTGAGATAGAGTAATTCCTTGGGGTTTGGTCCTGTGATAAGTTTCATTGGGCCTTGGTTCGTGATAAATTTCTGTGGGCCTTAGTTCTGTTGGAGGGAGGTGTTACCCTTCAAGTGAGTGCGTGAGTTTAGTATGAGTGGTGAGATTATTGAATTGTGCTTATTATTTGGTTAATTATGTTTTACTTTGCAACTTAGGTGATGACCCTTGTTCATTTCTATTACAAACTTATTTTGAAAGATTCATGAACAAATGGTTTTTGGGCTTGTTGTTGCACTGAGTTTGTCAAACTCACGGGTATATTTTGACATGATTTTTCAGAGCAACATCGTGGCTAAAGGAGATGACAATAGTGGAGACTTGGCAGTCGACTTCTCTAGTTGATAATTAATGTTAAGGTAGTGCTATTTATACTCCATTATTTGACCCAATCAATAAACCCCATGATGTGGCACGAATCAAAATCATAATTAAAAAATGAATAAAAATAAACAATAAAAGGCGTGGTTGATATATCTGCCACATCATGAGTTTAATAATGGGGTCAAATTAGATGGTACAATTAGCATTTTCCTTAATTTTATTTATTTCTTAGAGGGCAGACTCGTTTATACACTTTTGATGTTTTGGAGATCGTTAGTTGTTGAATTCCTTGCTAGGATTGATTTGATATTGGCCTAAGTATTTTCATTTCGAACTTGATCGATTTGCACATTATATTTTGGAAGGGCATGATTTTAGTTATTTAAGTTATTATATCACATCTTAGAGATGGACATGGAAAATGGATTTGTTATGAGATTGATATTAGCTGACCACTAAGATTATTTGGGACACTATATTATTTATCGGGTCATAAAGTTCGGGACAAGAACCATATGTCTGTTCGTAAAGTTACAAAATTATGTCTTTAGCCCCTTCATTTTGTGGAAATTACATAATCAATCGTTCCAACTTTGTCAGACTGAAAACTAGGCCCTCAAATTCCGACCTAAACCATTGTAGCAAAGCCCCGAAGCCGAATGCATCCTGTTTTTCTTTGGAATTAGAAATCAAGCAAATTTGGAAAAAGAAATGCTGCTTTAGCAGAGACATGCGGGAGAAAGCTGCTTAGAACTTTATGTCGTCTACCCCTACTCACTTTCTCACACGAAACAAATCGATTGCCCCCTCACCCACCCAAAAAAGTGATTGATTGCAGGTCAGTATTTACTATTTTGAGTTCTCGTGTTTTTCCTGCGATTTCGGTGCAGTTGGTCTTCCTAGGCCCAAAAAGTTCAATTTTTTTACTATAGATAAGGGTCTATGTACGTGCTTGATTTACTTAAATGAGTATATCGTGTGCATAATGCGAGGAATGCTTTGTTTTACTTAATAGATATGATGTGAAGGCTCATTAGGATTTTTTTTAAATATTTCTGGAGTGCTCTTTTTATATAGATCATTAATTATCCTGCAAGGCTGGATGTGTTGGGCCTGGTAGAAGAAATAGTAGAGCTTATCAATGATTTATATCACCCAGTATCCTATCATTGGCTAAAATTGTTCTACCTGACCCTGTTTTACATGTACGTGGTGATTATATTTTATGAGACGTATTATCCCATTGAGCTTGAAAATGAACTGAACTGTAATTCATATAGTAACCATACCCACCACAACATGGCGGCAGCTTCCATCTTTAGAACCTCTGCAAGGAAACTCCGGCTGGGACGGGGTTCTGAAGTCCCGACGAAATGGATCCAGCATTCTGCTGTGTTTTCGACTTCTACATCTGTACATGTTGGTATATATATACAGCATATTTCCTTAAAACTATTCGTATATTCCGCTGTTTTCGTTATGTTTCTGCTTCTCTTCTTTCTTTAGGGTCTTTTTGCATGTAAAATTATCGTTGCTGTGATAAAATAGATAAAATCAACTTTTTGATAATTTTAATATGTTTTTTTTATGGCTTTCAGAGAATGATTCATCGGCATGGTCAAAAATGCTGCTTTTCATACCAGGAGCCATCGCATTTGGCCTTGGCACGTGGCAAATTTTTAGAAGGCAAGAAAAGGTTAATTTTGGTAAACCATTGATGTTATTCTTGTATTATGTTAACTGCGCGTTTGAGGTAGTAAGATGGAAGTTTGTACAGAACTCCATCCAAAATAGTACCTATGAACTATGATACTTTCTTCAACTTAGAAGTCATAACTCATATTATTCAACGTCTTCCATTGTGAGAAAGTATTATATTCTTAAATTATTTTGTAAGATGATAAATCCAGTCACTAAACTAATTTGTTGCAGAATTCTTGTCTAAATATTTTCCGTATTGTGTTTTCTTGTACAGATAAAGATCCTTGATCATCGACAGAGTAAACTGGGAATAAATCCTATTGGGGGCAATGAAGTGATGTTTTCAAATGGTAGCTCAGATGCCTTGGAGTTCAGAAGAGTAAAATTCAAAGGTATATTTGATGAGAAGAAGTCAATATTTATAGGCCCTCGTTCTCGGAGCATTTCTGGAGTTACTGAAAATGGATACTATATCATAACACCACTTTTACCAATCCCTGGCGATCTTGAAAGGTTGGACCGTTTTATTTTTGGTTTTCCAGGAAAGATAACTGCTAGGAAAATTTGTTTCATTATTTGTTATGATGCTTGAATGGGATTGTTTGCATCTGTTCAGAGTTTTTTTCCATCTATTTTGGATTGCAAATTTTTTGTTCATTAAATGCTGTAATGCTGAAGCATAATGTTGTTGGTAGCATTGCTGCCAATCCTGCTTCAATGCTTGTCTTCATGATTTCTTTCCTTCCACATCCTTCGCAAAGCAAACAACATTTTTTCATCGTATCGATACCATTTGAAATATGTCTGAAAGATAAATTCTGCTGTGGTAGTGTGCATACATTTAGTATGGGTCCTGCAACCTGTTGCTTTGGCTTTGTTATTTACTCTTGAGTAGTGATATGACACAATTCCAATATCACACTTCAAACACACTTCTGCCATGTGCCAGGAGGGCATTGGATGACGGTTGACTGTTATTTTGAACAATTAGTCGGGCTCAGTGATATATCTAATTCTAATCATATAACGACATATGGTAAAAGTTTGTTTGAAGTGTCCAATTCGAAGTGTGCTATATCATTTTCGTTTACTCTTACCCTAGCCTCATTTTACAAATATGACAGGTGTTTTACTTCTAAGCTGAAACATTTGATTTTAAATAGTGAATTTTCTTGCAGTGCACAGTCACCTATACTAGTCAACAGAGGATGGGTCCCTCGTGATTGGAGGGATAAGGCAGTAAACTCTTGTAGCAATGATAGAGAGTTGCCATGTAGCTCATCCCCCAGCACTCAAGAGTCCAAAAGGAATTCCGGGTGGCGGTTATGGTCTAAGAAGCAAGGACTTGAGGTCTTGTGCTCGTGTTTCCTTGATTTTACGCTTGTATGCGTGATGATTTTTGTGTGATTGTGTGACATTATATGAAACTGACAGGAGGTCCTTCCAGCAATCAGGCCAGTAGAAGTCATTGGCGTCGTGCGCAGTAGTGAGAACCCTACAGTATTTGTTCCGTCGAATGAACCTAGTACCTCTCAGTGGTTCTATGTCGATGTTCCTGCTATTGCACGGGCTTGCCAGCTTCCGGAAGAAACAATATACGTTGAAGATATCAATGAGAATATCAATCCCAGCAACCCATACCCTATACCAAAGGATATGAAAGCCTTAATTCGGAGTTCGGTGATGCCACAAGATCATCTGAACTATATGATAACATGGTACGTATTATATGTTGTAGCTTTTCTCTAATGTATTGACCATTTACATCAGCAGCTTGTTCTATTCTCAGATGTCAGCTAGACCATTTAAATCAGCTAAAATTTGTGCTAAAGCTTCCTTCTTTTTTTTGAAAAATAGAGCTTTCACTACTTATACCCGTTTAAGATCACCATTGAGATTGCCTTCAACTGTAGGTACTCTCTGTCAGCTGCAGTTACCTTCATGGCTATCAAGAGAATAAAACCGAAAAGGACCAGGAGATGACACACCCATTCTATTTATCAGTCTTGTTGCAGATGTTTGCCATGGATTTTCTCAATCAAGGTCTTGTAATTCAGAACTCCTCCCGCTCAATCTATTTTTTTTTATGGGGTGATGAAGTAAAACCGCCTTCTATTCTTACATCACTCACGTACCAGAAGAAGCTTTTGAATTGCTAGCTAGATGCTTCGTATATTACCTATTGGTGTTTTGCAGGCTAAACAGAAAAGGATTAGAATAAATCATGCACTTAAGTCCATTAGTTCAAGAGATTTCCTGAGAATGAAATAACACTGGTTCAGTATATGTATCTGGTTTTACAAACCTTCGCTGATTTTGATCGGAAAACGTGAAGGTCTGGTCCATTCATGGGCATGGGGATGAATGGACCAGGACTCCGCCGACGGTTCCCGTGGACGGAATCATTCCATGTGGTAACGGTGGGGGATGACGCCGTCGGTGTGGACACGTAGCATCCTGCATCTGTGGGGTCCCCACACGCCACCGCCGAGATTTGAAATTTTCACATGTGGTGTTCCCTCCATGCAACAATTTATCAGATCTTATGAATCACCGCTTAAGGAAAATGAGAAATCGTAATGTAAAGATAAGGATTTTATTCGTGTAATTCTTCAAATTTGACTATTGTAATTGTAATTAGTGATGTTAAACTATATAAGATTAAAAATGATAGGTTGAATTTAAAATTTTGAAATCCAAATGAAGAACGGCCCAATTGCTGAGCTCAAGCACCCCAGCACACTAGGCATAAATTTTTGGTGTAATATAGTTTTTTTGGTAAGTAATTTGTATTATTGCCTTGTATAAGTCTTTACATTTTGGGCTATTTATCATAATATTTGGGGACAAAACATGATACTTTTGGCTTTCATCAATTTGGACAATGAGTGCCGAAATTAAAAAATTACACACGAAATGTATCTATAGTTACTTTCTAAGGATTTATATCGCTCTGCTAATACTGTTATCATAATATGTGGCAAAAATGTTGAGAAGGGGGCAACCGCCCCTGCAGCCCCCAAGCAGTAAGGCCCCCTCTATCTCCCTAGGCAGTGCAAGTGGGTGAACAAAATCTTTCTGGTGGCATCTTTTCATGATTTCTAAATTCTAAGTGGCCTTTTGAGTAGTTTGTATATGAAGCAAAAGAAACACTCATGGGACCTTGATTTTTAGATAGTTAAACTAGATAAGTAATACTTTTGCTCCAGGGTTTTATTGTCACTAATTTAGCTCCTGCACTCGAACTCGAATTCGAACTCTACGAAACAATCTACTCATGAAGGGTGAGTATGATTACGTATATTTTATACTTCTCATACCCTATCTAAAGGCCAGATTTACTAAATTTTGTTTGGTGCTCCAACTTGAGAGTTATTCATCAACCAAATAAGCTTATTATGGAGATATGATCTTGACTTCTCTTTCTTATATGTGATTTAATGGAGCGAAGTGTCATACAGTCCCCGTGAAGAAAAAAATGAAAGACTTGGGAAAACTACAACAAATTCTGACAGCCACCGAGAATCAAAGCGGTGTGTAAGACGTAAGTTCTGGTTCATGTGGCTGTATGGTGCGGTATGGTATGGTGGCCCTATCGTACGGGGAAGAAAAAGACAACGAACAGGGGGAAATGGGAAGAAAAGGAAAAGCAAGAATTTTCTTCACATGGAGAGCATTCAATCAACAAGGCCAACAATTTTTCATCTTCTTTACACTTCAACCACACTCCATAACTACATTTTATTACTCTCTCCTCTCTCTCCCCCTTCTGTGCTGGAAATTTAATATACTGGAAGATTACTTCATGCGTGTCCAGCGAAGATTTCGCTAATAAGCAAACAAACTCTCCATTCATTCACCGACGAGAGCCAAATCAGCTTCGTAGATGGCATCTATCTTTATATAAAATACTCTCCCCTGACCCCTCTCTGAGTGGAAAAAAAGGAAAAAACCAAAGTTTGTAGTTCCCGCACGGCATCTGGCCTCCAGCTTACACACACAGACACACAGGGGCACCACCATTCTTCCTCAGACTTGGGTTTTGCAGTCTCTTGTCTTTACTTACAGGACTATTTAATGGGCGCGTAGAAAGAGAGAGCAGTAGCTGTTAAGGAAAGAAAGGGGAGTAATTGAAGAGAATTGCTGGTTTTGACCGGGAAACATGAAGATTTGTTCAGTTGTCAAGTGGGTGTTGTGGGTGTGCATGGTGGTGCTTCTTCGGGGTCGGCCGGGGCAATGCAGTGTTACTTACGATAGAAAAGCCGTCGTTATAAATGGTCAAAGAAGAATTCTCATTTCTGGGTCCATTCATTACCCCAGAAGCACGCCGGAGGTAATGAAAGTTTCAATTCTTATTTTCTTGCCTTCTCATCTCTCAAGTACGAACTGTGGTGACCCTTTTGTGAGTGAAATGCTGTTTTTATATGTCCAGATGTGGGAAGATCTGATTTACAAAGCAAAAGAAGGAGGTCTGGATGTGATTGACACTTATGTGTTTTGGAATATTCACGAACCTTCTCCTGGAAATGTAATGATCTTTTGCCTGAATTTCTGTACATGGGTGGTTCTAAGGCTATTTATGCCGAATTTTAGTGTGCAGCTTGTATAGTTTTGAATGTTTTCTTGTGGGGTTCTCAGTACAATTTTGAAGGGAAGTATGATCTAGTGAGGTTTGTGAAAACCGCTCAAAAAGTAGGGCTCTATGTTCACCTTCGCATTGGGCCTTATATTTGCGCTGAGTGGAATTTTGGGTAATACTCCTGTCTTTTTTTTTGGTGCTGCTCTACTACGGCAGAGTTCATCTGTTTCTATAGTTATGAGCCATTTTCTTGTGTACAGGGGTTTTCCTGTGTGGCTGAAATATGTACCCGGAATTAGCTTCAGAACAGACAATGAACCATTCAAGGTTATACCTACCCCTCACTTTTGCTTCATGTTCAAGAAGTATTGCCCTTAGATTTAGAAAGTTACTGTCGTTGCAAAAATAAAGGGACATGGCTGTTGCTTCATTTTGGCAGATGGCTATGAAAGGGTTCACGGAGAAAATTGTGAATCTTATGAAGAGTGAAAATCTTTACGAGTCTCAGGGTGGACCAATTATACTCTCTCAGGTGTGTTATATGGCTAATTTGATCTCTCCGTTTTTTCCCTTTCAACCTTAATAATACGCCACATCAACAGAATAATTGGACTTGTGTGTGTTTGGAAAAAAAAAACAGATTGAGAACGAATATGGGCCACAGGCAAAAGCACTTGGCGCCCCAGGACATCAATATGCTACTTGGGCTGCTAATATGGCTGTGGGGCTTGATACTGGGGTTCCATGGGTCATGTGCAAGGAAGAGGATGCGCCAGATCCTGTGGTAAGAGATATTGACGGCAGCAATTAGCATTCTTTCTGCTCGTTATCAAGCCTAATTCTTGCATATTAAGTATATAAGCACAAATTAATATCTGTAGAGCAAGTAGATGAATTACGTACAACTAACAGCATGTTTTTGTTGGTAGATAAACACATGCAATGGTTTCTACTGTGATGCTTTTTCCCCAAATAGAGCATACAAGCCCACAATATGGACTGAAGCTTGGAGTGGCTGGTAACTATTTTATCTGTTTGTGATTGCTTTGTCGGTCAAAGTTTCAACTTGGACTATTGATGATCTTTCTCTTGAATTTACAAACTAGGTTTTCGGAATTTGGAGGTCCGATTCATGAGAGACCAGTTCAGGATTTGGCATTTGCTGTAGCCAGATTCATACAGAAAGGAGGCTCTTTTGTTAACTATTACATGGTTGGTTTTATAATCTCTGAGCATGCCCTTGAGAACGTACTTTCATATTGAATTGTAATGTCAGCACTATGTGCCGTATGCTCTAAAACTAAGTTCATTTGTTTTTCCAACAAGTATCATGGAGGCACGAACTTTGGACGCTCCGCTGGAGGCCCATTCATCACTACAAGCTATGATTATGATGCTCCCCTTGATGAATATGGTTGATAAAGTGCTATTTAAGCTCCACTTCAACCTCACAGAATCATTACTCGAAAAAAGAAGGATGAAGCTAATATTATTTACTTCTTTGACTTGATAGGTTTGGTCCGACAGCCAAAATATGGCCATCTAAAGGAACTCCATAGAGCAGTTAAATTATGTGAGAAGACCCTCGTTGCAACCGATCCCACTGTAACTTCTTTAGGGAACCTTCAACAGGTTTTGTTCTTCTTCTATATCATATGGTTTGTTTGTTTTTGGTCGAGAGGTTTCTTGCTGTTGATTAAATGTATGGCTTCTATTTTCCAGGCTCATGTATACTCATCCGGTTCTGGGGATTGTGCTGCATTTCTTTCGAATTACAACACCAAGTCAGTAGCCAGAGTTATGTTCAATAACATGCATTACAACTTGCCCCCTTGGTCCATCAGCATCCTCCCAGACTGCAGGAACGTTGTCTTCAACACAGCCAAAGTATGTAATATTAGTTCCTCTCGTGATATGCTTGCAGTCTTTGAACATGCTAAATAATATATACAATCAATTGTCTGAAACAGATTGGAGTTCAGACGTCGGAGATGGAAATGCTACCCAGTAATTCAGAGATTTTGTCATGGGAAGGATATAATGAAGATTTATCATCCTTGGATGACAGCTCAACATTTTCCACCGTTGGTCTTTTGGAGCAATTAAATGTCACAAGAGATGCTAGTGATTATCTTTGGTACACAACTAGGTAAGTTAACATTGTATAATTCAATATCCTCTTGGCTGTTAGTGTTGAGGTTTGATCATCTGCTTCATAAAATTACTACTTATAACGAAATTCGGATGCAACAAAACTTCATTTTGCTGCAGTGTTGAAATTAGTCCATCCGAGTCATTCCTGCACGAGGCTAAGCTTCCATCCCTTATTGTGGAGTCGAGTGGTCATGCGCTCCACGTTTTTGTCAATGGGGAACTTTCAGGTAACATATTACACTAACATTGCTATTTTTTTGCCTTCTGACGTTTTCTTATGTCAGCTAAGCTTCATACTAAAGCTAAGCACGTATCATATTCAGGTTCAGCATTCGGGACGAGGCAAAACCGGAGGTTTGCATTTCGAGGAGGAGTCCATCTTCGTGCAGGATCTAATAAGATCAGTCTCCTGAGTGTGGCTGTTGGGTTGCCAGTTAAGTTTCTAATTCCCTACCATACCTGTTGGCTACCTATTCCAAAAAACTATAGTCTGTTTGTTATGTTATGTCCATCGTTCCCAATACAAATTGTTTTACTTCGAATTGAAGAATGTTGGTGGGCATTACGAAACATGGAACACTGGAGTCTTGGGTCCTGTAGCATTACTGGGACTTGATCAAGGAAAACGTGATCTTTCCTGGGCTAAATGGACCTTCCAGGTGCATCTTTCTTCACAGTTTTATTCTGAGATTGTATTTTCATTTACAAAAAGAACAATGCTCTGATGAGAACTATCTACTGAACGACAGGTCGGGCTCAAGGGAGAATCCATGAATCTAGTCTCTCCGAATAGTGTTTCTTCGGTGGACTGGATGCAGAGTTCACTCATATCCCTGAAGCAACAGCCATTGACATGGCACAAGGCATACTTCGATGCACCGGTTGGAGATGAACCCCTGGCTTTTGATATGAGTAGCATGGGCAAAGGTCAGTTGTGGGTGAACGGTCAGAGTCTTGGAAGGTACTGGACCGCATACGCCGCGGGTAACTGCAACGAGTGCAGTTACACAGGAACTTTTAGACCTCCAAAATGTCAGCTTGGTTGTGGCCAGCCAACTCAAAGATGGTATCATTTGCCACGCTCTTGGCTTAAGCCAACCCAAAACCTCGTGGTGCTATTCGAGGAACTTGGAGGAGATCCCACGAGGATCACACTCGTGAAGAGATCCGTGAGCAGTGTCTGTGCAGATGTGGCTGAGTATCACCCGAATATCAAGAACTGGCAAATCGAAAACTACGGCCTACCGGAAGCATTTCACAAGCCAAAGATCCACCTCCATTGTGGCTCCGGGCAGCTGATATCTTCCATCAAGTTTGCAAGCTTCGGAACACCTCTAGGAACCTGCGGGAGCTTCGAAAAAGGGCCTTGCCATGCTCCAACCTCTTATGACATTATACAGAAGGTACTGCCCAGAAACCATTGCTTAGCATTCATTATGCACAACTATCATGTTGAATTATACAGAAGGTATAATTGCGTACATAGTGCGAGATTTATTAGATATGTTTGATTTAGTTTTTATGCACAACTATCATGTTGAATTATAGAAACCGCATTTTCACTGTCTGCATTGAACTCTTTTAACAGATGTGCATCGGTAAGCAAAGATGCGCGGTCGCGATATCAAACACAAACTTCGGACAGGATCCATGCCCAAATGTGATGAAGCGGTTATCCGTCGAAGCAATATGTTCCCCCCTGAAGTAATCAGCATAGTTGGTAGTGGTAACGGTAAGCAAAGAAAGACAACAGCTTGGACATCAAGGGAAAGATGGTTTACGTGCAAAGTCTTTGTAATGTGTGCAAAATCTAGTTAGATTTTCTTACCGAAACAGTTTACGGATTCCGGGAGTTGCAAGAATTGCAAGTCCTCTGAGAATTCACACCCTTCAACCCGGATCAGTATCCTCTTTTAACAGGAAACACGAAACGGGTTCTTCTCGTCGTCTTCAAAATATTTCGGCATGTTTCTGAGTTAGGAATGATTCTCCTAGCGGCTAGCGCCTACGTTTCTCGTTTGCTTTCCTTTTGTATTGTTGGTTCGTGTGATGCCACTAAATATGAAATTGAATGAAGAGGAGATTTTTAGGTAGCAGAAATAATTTTACTCCTCGCCGAGATTTTTACACTCTCTACAAATCTTAGGCCTACACATAATTGCTTCTATAAATTTGATCTGACCAAGAGATTTTGTTGGGCTTTGAACCCTAAACCAGATTAATCTACCTCGGTTAATGAAAATTAGTTTTAAAACAATGGGGCTATGTGATGGTTTAACTTTCTTAGATGAATTTACAAAATATTATACAACTAATGATTTATATAAATGTGTCAAAGTGCAAAATTAAAAATATGCATGGTCATTTTTTTTTATGCTATTTGGTATCCAAGTGCTTTGGGCCTGACTAATTCCAATAGGATTTTCACGCGGCGATCCCCACCAATGAACCGGGCGATCTGCGGGCCGTAGCCTGAGGTCGTGGTCCAAATGAATTGTTGCTCATAGTGGGATTTGAACCGAATCTCCAATTGTGAGATTAAGGTCCTCAACCACTAAGACAACTCGTCTGGGCTATCAAATAAAGTCGATTAATACGAAAATGAAGTGTTAAATGATGCTGATGTGTCTATTTCATATGCATTTTATAGGCTCATTTCACTTGCTTTTTCATCGATTTATTTACCTAAACACCTATTTTTGCACCTCATTTTGTAATTAATTGTATCAATGCAAGATTGGAGATCAAAATCAGCAACCTATGTGAATCATAGGCCAAAAGATGGAATTCCTGCAAATTTCAGACAAAATCTGTGCAATCAGAAACCTCTCAAGCCCAAGGCCATGGAACAAATGCAACCGGGCTGATCTTGGCCATTTCTGGAGGTTTTGAACATCAAGGATCAATCACAGATTAATGGAGCTAAGCCACAAGAAGCTGAAATTCCAGACAGTGTTCAAGAAATCAGCAAGAGTGCAACAGTTTGTCAAAATCAGGAGTTGAGTTCTTAGAGCTGAACCGGGCCGAGGAGGTTGCTAAGTGTACATTTTGAGGGTCCAAAGGACTTCTGGTCGTGTGATATATACTTAGGTATATACTCATGCACTCAATCAAGCTACAAAGTCAAGGAAGGGACCATTTGACAAAAAAAGAACGGGCCAAAAGTTGTTAGAAAGTTACTTTGCCAAATCTGGTAAAGTCTGAGAAAAGACTGCAGTGGCCTTGTTTGATGCATAATTCTCAAATGGTGGAGGGATCGAAGTGATATTTTGCCACAAGCTAGGGCAAAGACTCCTCTACCTACACTCTGAGACTTCTAAGCCAAACTCAACCGCCACAAGGAGTTATGACGGAATATTCAGATTCTGGCAGTTAGTTGCAGTGAGTTACACCCCTGCCCTCATATTGGTGCACAACTTTCAAACGGCTGCAGGAACAAATCTGAGATTTGGACACAATATTCCTTAGTCGTTCCCCTTCAAGTTATATTCATAGTGTTATTGCATTTGAGCCCTCCAAGAGAACATTCTAGATGCAATATAAGCAAAGAGTGCACCTGAGCAGTTAAAGGACACTGCTGCTCTTCACCATTTCGAGTGTTCTTCACAATTTTGGAGGGCCAAGAGGTCAAAACACAAATTCTAGGGCTTCTACACTGGAGAAGCTTGATCTATAACGAAGACACAGACTTGGAAAAAAAGATAGAGGGGAATCCCAGAAAAATTATTCAACCCGGAAGAAGAATAGAAGAGGCAGAGTGTCTAGAGGCTGAAGCTGCTGTTCTTTGCTCACTATGGGTTGTATTTTAGTTTCTCTTGGTTGTATTAGCTCGTGCTTATAGCATGAGCTAAGCTTATTTAGATTCAAGGCTCAATTGAGCCTATCTACGTGCTTTGATCCGACCTTTTTCGTCCTTAATATCAGTTACTCTCATTCTATTTTCATGATTGTGTTATGCTTTACAGTTTATAAGATCTTGATCACATTTTATGAACTATCTTCGTAGCTCTTGCATTAACAGCGAGAGCACTTGCTTGAGCAGAACACCTAGCACACTCACACCTTCGCCCTTGGGGGATGACCCCTAGCTTTAGGTGTCATATTCAACAAACGATTCCAATGAGCTTTCCTTCCCTTGTATTGAATGGAGATGAGGCTGTGCAGCCAAAATGTCTCGCATGCTAGGAAGACTAGTCAGTGAGCCTCAAAAGGGACCTGACTATATAGAAGTTTGGTGGTGGAATGAATAAGATAGGCTCGATATATAAGATTAGATATAGGATTGAAGTATGTTAGTTAGGCAAAATACTGCAGCTTTGAATCACTTTACTTCATTGAATTTTCTCACCTATTTCTATTGCGATTCGGACCAAGTTGTCTTCATAGCTATTAAACCTTATTCCCTTAGCTTTCCAAATAATTTTAGTTTACATCAATCTGATTTTTCATTCAAAAGATATGTACTCCTGAAGTTACTGATGTCATGACAGAAATTGGTTTTCTAAAACATGTTTAAACCTTGTTCCTTGTGGATTCTGACCCTTGCTCATGCATTGTATTATAACTTGATCGTGTACACTTTGCACGCGCATCAGTCTATACCATGAAGAGAAAAGTAGACAACACGATTGAGAGATTCAAAGCTCGACTTGTGGCAAAAGGCTATGCTCAGACGTATGAAGTTGACTACTCAGAGACTTTCTCTAGTAGCCAAACTGGATACTATCAGGGTCCTGTTTTCATTAGTTGCTAACCTCGATTGGTATCTTCACCAGTATGATGTGAAGAATGCTTTTTTACACGATGATCTGTCTGAGGAGGTATATATGTCTCCACCACCCGATTTTTCATTTGGATTTCATTCTCATGAGGTGTACAAGTTAAAGAAGGCACTGTATGATTTGAAGCAATCACCTAGAGCTTGGTTTGGGAGGTTCACAGTATTTATGAAAAAATGTGGATACACCCAAAGCAACTCAGATCATACTTTATTTCTAAAGCGTCGATCCCAAGGTATCACATGTCTCATTATTTATGTTGATGACATGTTTATTACAGGAGATGATGGCGATGAAATTGAGGAGTTGAGAAGAAATCTGTTCCAGGAGTTTGAGATGAAGGATCTGGGGATGCTAAAGTGCTTTCTTGGCATTGAAATGATGCAGTCTAAGTTGGGATCTCCTTACTGAAACTGGGCTGCTGGAATGCAAACCAGCCGATACACCTATGACACTTAACCATGGTCTGAAGATAGTTGAAAGAGCTAAGCCAGCTGATAAAAGCAGATACAAGTATCTAGTTGGAAAGTTGATTTATCTGGCACATACTTGACCTGACATTTCGTATGCTGTAGGGGTTGTGAGTCATTTCATGTACAAGCCTCAAAAGAATCATATGGAAGCAGCCTTGAGAGTCCTGAGTTACTTGAAAGGATCACTTGAGACATGAGTTCTGTATAGTAAACATGGGCACTTGAAGATTGAAGCTTACACTATTGCCGATTGGGCGGGAAGCCCAAAGGACAGATGTTCTACTTCGGGATACTTCACCCTTGTTGGAGAAAATCTCATTACATGGAGAAGTAAGAAGCAAAAGGCGGTGACAAGATCCAGTGCTGAAGCTGAGTTCAGAGGCATTGCCAGAGGAGTGATAGAAATTTTGTGGCTTATTAAACTGATGACTGAGCTTGATTTCCCGGCCAAACATGCGTGACCGTTGATGTGTGATAACAAAGCAGCCATCCACATATCTGAAAAATCCAGTTCAGCATGATCGCACGAAGCATATTGAAATTGATCGTTATTTCATCAAAAAAAAAGCTTGAGGACAAGGTTGTGACACTTCTGTTTGTGAGATCTGAAGACTAGTTAGCAGATATCCTGACAAAAGTTGTTAATGGTCGATCGTTCTAGGATGTATTGTCCAAATTAGGTGTCGGATGCCTACCACCTAACTTGATGGGGAGTGTTAAGGAAAGGATTTAAATCAAATCCTTTCCATATATTGATCACTAAATCATAGGGATCACTTCCCTAATTATAGAGATTTACATATTGATGTCTATGTAGAGAGTTTTGTTATATAAACATGTACAAAACGTATAATGAAAACACGAGAGAATTTTTTCTCTACATCTTAAAAAGTCTTCCGCTTAATAGATCTTAGGATCTATTGCCGGTAAATTGTGTCTTGGGGGTGCACGGGGTGAGCGGATTGGCAGATAATCTGGCTCCTGTGATTATTTGGGTTTATTATTTCTTTAGGGTAGGTATTTTTATTTTCCCACCAAAATCTCTTTATGGATTTAAAACCAATTACTCGGAATATTCAAGGGATCAAGAATATTTCTTCCTTTTCAACCCTTGTACATAGTATTCGGGTTCAGGATCCTAGTTTAATTATTATTCTTGAGCCTCACACTGACTCCTTGGATGCATATCAAATTATTGAGCGAATCGGTAACGGTTTCACTAACTCCTTTCAAGTGAAGGCTCATGGGTTCTGCGGTGGAGTATGGGTTATGTGGCGTGATTCGCTTCAGGTCACAATAATCTTCTATTATTGGTTGTTCATTCATCCCCACGGCCAACAACATATGAGGGCAACTCTTTCAATTTGACTGTGGTTTATGGCTCCCCTAATCCGAAAATTCGGAGATCTTTATGGAACAGATTGTCTATGATCGCAGGATCCACAGTCGCACCTTGGTTACTCTTGGGTGGCTTTAATGCCTTCCTTCATAAGGTAGATAAAATAGGTGGGCGCTCTTCTCCAGGATGCTCACATTTTTAAAGATGGTTGACCGCTTGTGACTTGTCTTCGTTGGATTTCTCCGGATTTCATTTTACGTGGGCACGCGGATGGTGTCACGAACGTATAGATTGGGCTATTGTGAATGAACCATTCTCTCGAATATTTTCGCACTGTGGTGTTACTCATTTGCCTTGTGTCTCCTCCAATCATTCTCCTTTGCTCGTGTCCCTTCGTTCCCTAACTGGTGGTCAGGTTCTTTTATGTATTTAAGGTATTTTAGGGCTTGGGAGGCACATAAGGGACGGAATGATTGGTTGCAACATCATCAGATTTCTCAATCTCCTTTGTTGGATGCACTTAATTCTCTTGAGGAGATATTGGGAGTTGGAAGTTTATCTTTGGGAATATCTATAAGCAAAAGTGTCACCTCTCCAACCCCCTTGCTGGTTTACAAAAGTATTACGCATTAAGACCTATAGATTGTTTGCGGAAGATTGAACATCAGGTCACTTGCAATTCGAGAATACATTGTTGCAAGAGGAGTTACTCCGAAGGCAAGTCTCTTGTAGTAATTGGATCAAGATGGGGGATCGAAATTCAGATCCTTTCCACAGATCCCTTAAACCGATACAATTGTTACAAACTTCCAAACGAATACAACTCAATGATGGTAGTTGGTCGGTTGACCGTGTGGTGTTGACCCAACAGTTCACAGTTTATTATGCCAGTATATTTGGTGCAAATTCTCCACGCACTAGTAGTACCCTCCCGGAGTACACCTTGAAGGGTTGCTTCCTCACACTTTCATCTCTTCACATCCAAGTTCTACCCAAGTAGGTAGATAATCAGGAGATTCAGGATGCTCTTTCTGACATGTGTTCGGATAAAGCTTCGGGCCCGGATGGCTTCTGGCAGTATTCGAGAAAGCGTTAGGCGGATCATGAGCGGCCAGGGCCTGTTCAGCGCTTAAGCGGCCTATTCGTCCGCCTAAGAGGGCTTTTAAGCGGCCTAAGCGGTAATTCGGGCAAGGCGGAGGGTAACATACTAGCGCTTAGGCGGCGCCTAAACGGCTTAGGCGGTGCCTAAGCAGCGCCTAAGCGGCCTAGGCGACATACTTCTCGAACAGAGGCTTCTGGGCATCCTTCTTTCAGCATAATTGGTCTATTGTTCACAAAGTCTTCGCGGATGGCCTCATCCCTCCTAGTCAGGGATGGCAATGGGGCGGGACGGGTCAGAGTCGCCCATACCCGCCCCGCCAGCCCAGGGGACGGACCCGTCTCGCCCTGCCCCACGGAGGCTGGGTCGGGTTAAACTCGACCCATACCTGAAAATAATGATGATTTTTTTATTAAAATTAGGAAAAAATATATTTAATTATAAAGAAGTTATAAGTAAAAG
>JAOYMZ010015041.1:0-19800 GCA_025802335.1 Pinguicula primuliflora
AAATCATTGTGGTTACTCTGAAAGCGCATTGGAATCTAGTATGTTTAGAACTACTCCTTGTGGGATATGACCCTAACTTCAAGTAAGGTATTACTTATACGACTGTGTATACTTGCACATTAGTGTGACGTTACATTCGTCTCATCACACTCCTGTGAAATTACAGCCCGATTCTACGAGTGGTTTGAGAGATATGCAAGCTTCAAGGGGCAACTTGGTCTTTGCACTTACAGTTTACCTGATCTGGATAAATCCCATAAAATGCGTTCGGGACAACCTCTAATGCCTAAAGAGAGTTTTTGAGGACTCTTAGGGCTACGTCACTGTGAAATTATAGCTTCATCCCTACAGTGTTTGGAAAGTTATGACCGTTGGAAGGGGCTGCAAGGTCTTTTAGTCTTCTTTCCTGAAATGGTAAGACACGGCTTTAGGGGGTTGTTGGCAATTTCCCAAACTGCATGGTTTTTGTCCCCTTGACTCTTGTATGCCCATGGCAGGTTGAAATGTAAAGGAAATGACTTGGAAATGTGTACCACACGTCCATATGTTGCATTTCTTCAACCTAGCACAAATGAACACAATTTAGGTCATAATATAAATGTAGATGTCAGATAATGATAAGAAATGATATAATAAATAAGCATAAAATGATATACATTTTAGGCTTATTAGTTACCCCTTCCATTAGAAGACCAGTTATCCAAGCTCCTAGCTTTGCGCTAAGGCCAAAGCAATACAATTAATGCAGTCACATTCCTCATTCTCAGGCTCAGAGGTCAGCAATCTGTGCACTCATATTGATGCTTTCTTTGAGATTTGTGATACGGTGAAGGTCAATGGAGTAGACCAAGAAGCTATCCATTTCAGATTGTTCCCCTTTTCTTTAAGAGATAAGGCGGGGGGTTAGCTTTACAGCTTACCCCCTGATAGTATTCGGACATGGGAAGATCTTAGAAAGGCTTTCTTGACACATTTCCTTCCACTCTCAAGAACAGCAAGGATTATGAACGAGATCCAATCCTTCGGACATTGGGATCAAGATAATATCTAAGAGGCATGAGAGAGATTTAAGGGCTTGTTAAGAAGCTGTCCTAACCATGGTGTGCATAATTGGAGACAAATCCAAGTTTTCTACTTTGGATTGGAGCACAACACTCAGAGAGATATAGACAGTGCAGTTAATGGGACCTTTATGCAAAAGAGTTACAATCAGGCACATGCTTTGTTGAAAACTTTGGCTCAAAATCGCTATAAGTAGCCAGTTGATAGACTTTTTTTATATCCTATGGGTATCCAAGTCCTTCGGGCTAGACTAGTCCCAATAGGGATTCATACACGACAATCCCCACAAATGAACCGATTGAATTAGGGTCAAAGTCATAGGTCGTGGCCCAAATAAGTTATTTTGCCCCCAGTTGGATTTGAACCTGCATCTCCAGATGTGGGATTCAGGTCATCCACCACTAAGATAACCCACTTGGGTTGCCAGTTGATAGACTTACAGGGAGAGGAGCCCCTCAGATGCAAAGATAACAAAATTGATGTGCTTGTTGCAGCTGTGAAGGAGATGTCATCCAAGTTTGATCATATGTTTCTAAGTGCAAAACTTCAGAAGTCCCCTCAAGCATATGTTGTTCAGACCCCAATTTGTGAGAGTTGTGGCGGTGCTCATCTGGCTAGCCACTGCCAGGATTCACCACATGTTGATATGGAGCAGCTCAATTATGTGCAATAGCAAAGATGGCAGCATGGAGTCTATCAAAACAATTATAGGAAGAGTGATGCACCTGGATTCTCTTAGAGCAAACCCTAGGGAACTTTGAATTTTCATCTGCTTTCAGACTCTAAAGTGAAGTATCACCAAACCTCTAATGCATCTAGGAGCCACAAGAATGATCTTATTTATATTCTGCAGGATAAATCTCAGAAGCATGCAGATACCTTGGAGAGATTTGAGAAGAACACAGAGATTCAGACTCAGTTAGCTCAAGCAAATCATAACTTCATGGGAGAAACTATGGTTGACCGCAAAGGTCAGAAAGGTGACATCCAGAATTAGCAAGTCACATTGCAAAAGCTGGAGAATGTTGTTGGTTAGTTGGTTGCTCAGATGAAAGAAAGACAGAATGGTGCTATCCTTAGCTTCACTGAAAATAAGCCAAGGGAGAGTTGCAAAGTTGTTACATTGAGATCTGGCCGAGATATTAAGAAACCTCAGGTACCATCAGTTGTTATTTCCCTAGTTGAGAAAGAGAAAGAAGTGGAAAAAGCTGTTGAGAAGGAGAAGAAGCAGCCATGACACAAGAAGAAAGACTTATGGCATGAAAGAGATATCACGGCTGAAGAGTTTAAGAATGCACCCTATCCTCAAAGATTGGTCAAGCCTATCTTAGAGCAGCAATACAGGAAGTTCTTATAAGTCTTTAAGAAGCTGCAGATTAACATCCCATTTATCGAAGGCTTGGAAAAGATGCAGTATATGCAAAGTTCATGAAGGACATCCTTACACATAAGAGAAAGGTGGATGATGTGGGCACTATCCCTTTGATTTCTGAGTGTTCTGCTATCCTTAGCAAGAAGATTTCACCTATGTTGGCTTATCTCGGTAGCTTTACAGTCCATTGTTCTATTGTAAATCAGTTGTTTGAAAGAGCTTTAAGTGATCGTGGTGCAAGCATCAACTTGATGCCATATTCCATCTCATAGAGATTAGGTTTTGGAGAGCCTCAGCCTACGGGTATTACACTCTAGATGGCTGACAAATCTTTGAAGAGGCATAGGGGTATAGGGGAAGATGTCTTGGTGAAGCTAGACAAATTTTACTTTCTAGTTGACTTTGTTATTCTGGATATGGTGGAAGATAAGGGAGTCCCTATCATTCTGCGTAGACCCTTCTTGAAAATAAGAGGTGCATTGATTGATTTGAGAAAGGGAGAGTTGAAGTTAAGGATTGAAGATGAAGAGGTGTGCTTTAATGTATACCCCTCCATGAGACTGCCCTTAGACTTCACTACTGAGCATGTTCAGTGCAAGGCTGTGGAAGTGGTTGAAGATTCATTTTATGAGGAGTTAGCATGCATAACGGATGCATTGGAAGCTTGTTTGATGAGTAAGAAGCCAGAAGTTCTTGAAGAGTTGGCAATGATTCAATATGCTCATTATTTGGAGGACAGGAAGCAATGGAAGCTAATAGGGCAGGAGTCTTTGGGTGAGCGCCTCCTCCTCTGCTGAGTTCATTTTTTTTTCTCTGCAGAGTTCATTTGTGCAAGCCCCTAAGCTTGAATTTAAGCCACTACCTAGTCACCTCAAGTTTGCTTTTCTAGGAGAAGGGACTGACCTTCCTGTTCTGATCAGTAGAGAGTTAAGCTCACAAGAGGAAGCAGCTTTGATTGAAGTTCTGAAGCAGCATAGAGGAGCCATTGGTTGGACCGTGGTAGACATAAAAGTGATCTCTCCACCAATCTGTATGCATAAAATTCTTATGGAAGATCACTAGAAGCCAGTGATAGCAGCTCAGAGGAGGTTGACCCTGAGTATGCAAGAAGTTGTGAGGAAAAAGATCTTGAAGTGGTTAGATGCAGGAGTCATCTTCCATATCGTAGACAGCAAGTGGATCATCCATGTTCAATGTGTACCCAAGAAGTAGCTCATTGCAACTAGGCTAGTCACTGGATGTAGAGTTTGTATGGACTACAGAGAGCTCAACAAAGCAACTAGAAAGGACCATTAAACATTTACTTTGTTGATCAGATGCTTGACTTATTGGTTGGCCATGCATTCTATAGTTATCTTGATGGATACAGTGGCTATAATCAAGTTAAAGTGGATCCTGAGAACCAAGAGAAGACTACCTTCACTTACCCCTATGGAACATTTGCATTTAGGAGAATGCCATTTGGTTTGTGCAATGCTCCTGCCACCTTTCAAAGATGTATTATGGCAGTGTCGAGTGATATGATTGAAGAGGTTATTAGGATTTTCATGGATAATTTTAGTGTATTTGGAGACACCTTCGAGCAATGCTTAGCCAATTTGAAGAGTACTTTATAGGTGTGAATATGTTCAACTTGTGCTCAATTGGGAAAAGTGTCATTTCATGGTAAAAGAAGGAATTGTTCTTGGTCATAAGGTTTCTAAGAAGGGATTGGAGGTAGATAAAGCGAAGGTTGAAGACATTAAGAACCTGCCACCCTCCATTTCAGTCAGAGCAATGAGGAGTTTTCTAGGCCATGCAGGGTTCTATAGGAGGTTTATCAAGAACTTCTCACTCATTGCCAAGCCCTTGTGTCACTTATTTGAAAAAGATGCTGAGTTCAAGATGACAAAAGAGTGTTTGAGTTCTTTTGAGGAGTTGAAGGAGCACCTCATCATAGCACCAATTATGCAAGCACCTGATTTGAGCCTGCCCTTTGAGATAATGTGTGATGCGTCAGATGTTGTAGTTGGTTCTATTCTTGACTAATGCAAGGAGAAGCTCTTCCACACTATCTCCTATGCAAGCACGATTCTCAGTGCAACAGAACTAAATTACACTACCACAAAGGAGATGCTTGTTGTGATCTACTCCTTGAACAAATTCATTTAAGTTTGACAAGTAGTGTAGTGAATCTAAACACTTGCATGTTTGGTTACCTTGATACTTTGTTAAAAATTGAGCATGTTTTAGCCTATTTATATGGGAGATGGCCTTTACTCACTAAGTAAAATTACCACTTGAGACTGTGTACACTTGCACGAGTTCAACAAACACACCATCAATACACCTCACCAAATCTAATAGATTTTCTCAATATATTTGAATACCATTCAAGGAATTGTTGTTTTAGCCTATCATGGCAAAATAAACAAGAAAATAGATTGAATTAGTTTCATATACAGTGATATATCAAAAGAAAACTTGAACTTTACTCAAAACGAACAAGAACTCAAAGAGGAGGAGAGTGACATAGGTCTCTCCATTGTCCTAAGTTAAAAAATGAAACAATAAACTAAAATTCAATAATGTTGTGCCTAGTCCGTGGAACCAACTCCCTTTTATACACAAAACTGAGAATCCTACATACACTGGGTTAAGAAGTCTACATTTTTATCTTCTTGTGTGTTCACTTCTCTTCATGCTATTTGTGTGGATCTTGACCTTGAATATGGACTCTTTTTCATCTCTAAGTTTAAACTTACCTCTAATTCAATCCACATGAGGTTTTGGAAGGTCATAAAGTTGCCTTCTACGAGGATTCATCACAAACTCCATCTGGGTTTTAGATAAGCCTTTAAGTAGACTTTTCATTAAAAAATAGTATGCTTTCCTTCAATGTTACTGGGCAATATAGGAATCTTCGTAGAAACCTTCCTTATGAAGTGTTGTATATTACTTCAATACGTAGAACTTTAATTAATACATCATCTAGAAAGGAGCAAAGTCTAGATAGAAACGGCTCATACGAATTGTCATCAACTCTGAAAATTTTCTTCTCCTAGATTTGAGATCCTTTTTCAATGATTAATATATCCTTCCTCTCGTCCCTCCAATGTATTCTAATTAGTTCTATGACTTCCAGATGTGTTTTAGAAGAAGTTTATTGGCTTGGATCATCCATAACTTCATCCATGAGCTCGGATCATGCTTTCACAAGTAGTTAATAACCCTGTTTTTTAAAGTACTTACCAAAATCTTCATGTCATCTTTGAATTTCTACTTTTTCCTCGGCCAAGAATGAGTTGTGCTTCACTCCTCCAGCTAATATAAGGTCTATGGTGTTGATATAAGGTCAAGACTGTACCTTGAATGGATCTAAGAGTGAAAAATTGTGGCTTCAAGGTAAAGTTGTGAAACAAGTGACTTTATTATGGCTTCTAATTACTCTAAACCAATGAGAAGACCGAATTAAAGAATTTTATAGAGATTTTAGATGAGAAAGTACCTTTATTGATCGATTAGTTCAAGATAGAGATCATATGGTACATTCGGATCCTAGGTAAATTTGAATGTTTTGCAGAACTTGATATTATAGCTTGTTGCTACAGCAATATTTTTTCTAAGCATGAGTGTGGCAGAATTAAGGTCCTATATGTTCACCTTCTTACTCTTTGATATAAGTAGCATAAAAACCATCAAGAAAATACTAACTACATACAAACAATTAGCTTTATAATAAAAAAGTACTAAAATGTCCTTAATTAATGGGTCATAGTATCCTTGATCATCAGGCGAGTTGGGGACAGTTTGCCTCCTTAGTCTTATAAGTGCTTCCTTCATAGTCCTCTCGAGCTAATGATCAAAATTATATTTATTAGTAGACATCAAAGATGCTCCCCTGGGCATAAGATGGCCAGGGACGAAAAGAAATAAACTGGTGCTCTCTTTTGTTACCTTTTGGTGAGACCTCAACAAGTGAGTCTTACTCAGCTTTGTGAGAGAGTGGCTATGGGCATCGTCAAATAGGGTAAAAATATCATGTTCAGATTCTCGATCTCAATTAACTACCAATCTAGCACGATAGTTATCTCATGTTAACCACCAACGACGTTGTTTGGATGCAATTTTTGTACTCTCCTCACTCTTTCTTTATTACAAACAAACTCTCTACAAGTTATGACACCCTCCTCCGTTTTGCTATCATAAATTTGTGTATTGAAATTGGCATCCTTAGCATAATTGTTATAAAATAGGAGTGTCTCATCTAAACTGTTAAATATTTGTCCCGTAACGGGTATCAATGCAGGCCGAACTTGAATATATTGTTGTAGCAAAGATGTTCCTTCATTCTCGCCTGGACCTTAATTCCCATATAAATTTATACCCGTGTACTAGGCAAAAATCACACATAAACTGAGACATAAGCACGGTCTGGCACACCATTGTAAATACACACGTAAAAAAATACACACATAAACTAAAGTATAAATTGAAGCATAAAAATGATGTCTAAACAGTTAGAACATTGGATCAAGCAAGGAGATGCCAACACAGCCTTCTTTCATAAAAGGGTTAATAGCAAGAGAAGCAGGAATCAAGTAAATAGAATATGGGAGGAAGGCAAATGGATAAGTAAAGTGCAGGAAGTGAAAGAAGTGTTCAAGAACTATTTTCAACTAAGATTCACTGAGACTCACAGTAACAGACCAAAACTGGAAGGGTTGCAAGCAAAACAAATAAAGGTGGAAGCTCAGGACAGTTTAATCTGCAGATTCACTAGGGGTGAGTTAAAAGGAGCAGCTGCAGCATGTGAAGGAAGCAAAAGTCCTGGACCTGATGGACTGAATTTCAACTTTATCAAATGTTTTGAATCTATACTGGAAGATGATTTGTTCAGAATGGTAGAAGAGTTTCATGCCACAAAAAAATAGTGAGGGGAGGAAATGCTGCAAGCATAGTTCTATGTGCCAAAAAAAGCAACCTCTTCAAATCAGTGACTGCAGGCCAATAAATCTTGTAGGTTCAGCTTACAAAATCTTATCAAAGATGCTTGCAAAAAGAATGAGTCATGTCATGGATGAGGTAATTTCTGATACACAGACTCGTACATAAAAGGACGTCAAATAGTGTATGGCTTAATTGTTACAAATGAAGTAGTAGCAGAGGTGAAGTGAAACAAGAAACCAACATTCTTGCTGAAAGTGGACTTTGAAAAAGCATATGACATGGTTAATTGGATATTTCTAGATGAAATGGCTATGAAACTAGGTTTTCTTGTGGAATTCAGGCTATGGATAGCTAAATGTTTAAGATCAGCAACATCTTCCATAATCATCAATGGGAGCCCTACTGTAGGATTCTATCCTAGAAGAGGCATCAGACAAGGGGATCCCATATCTACATTCCTATATCTACTGGTTGCAGAAGGGCTATCCTTAATCATCAAAAAGGAAGTAGACTCAAAAATGTATGAACCAGTAGAAGTTGGAAGAGAGAAGGTTCAGATTTCACACCTTCAATTCACTGATGACACTCTATTTTTTGGAGCAGGAACATGGAAAAACAAATGGTCCATCAAGGCAATCTTAAAGAATTTTGAGATGATATCAGGTCTCAAAATCAACTACAGTAAGAGTGCACTTATATGCTTGAACATGGAAGAAGGTGAAACAGTCAGAATGTCACAATATCTTAAGCGTTCAATATCCAAACTCCCTGTAAAGTATCTAGGATTGGCAATTGTGGATAATACAATGAGGATCAGAATGTGGAAACCTGTTTTGGATAGAGTGAAGAGAAGGTTGGAGAAATGGGATGATACATCACTTTGGGTTGGTGGTAGGTTAGTTCTCATTAACTCTGTCTTTTCTAGTCTGTCATGTTACTATTTCACCGTTTACCAAGCTCATAGGTCTATCATCTTAAACCTTGAGAGAGTGCAAAAGAAGTTTTTATGGGGTGAACACACGAACACGAAGAAAGTTCACTGGAGTAAGTGGGAAAAAATAACACAATCAAAACAGGATGGGGATCTTGGGATAAAAAATCTTGAGGCCTTCAATCAAGCTCTTCTAGGCAAATGGGGAAGCAGGATCATTCAAGAAGAAGATACAGTTTGGAAACAGGTACTCAGGTCACGCTACAGCAAACAAGGCATACTTCATATAGGAAAAATCTAAGAGTTGTATCAAGAAAGAACAACAAAAGGAACAAGACAAGCACATACTGGACTTAGAACAGCTCACAGTGATGGCAAGACATTAACAAAACACTTATACAGGGCTGGTACCAGAATTCATGGAGGCTACAAGCAGGACGAGGAGACAGCATTCTGTTCTGGGAAGAACAGTGGATTGGCGACCAGGAAATTGCACAAAAAATCCAAAGATTGTATAGGAAGGCAAAATACAAAAATGTTCCAATCAATCAAATGGGGCATATGCAAAATGACGAATGGAAATTTGACTGGAAGAGACATTTAGATTATCTGGAAGAGGAAAATTTGCAGGAATTAATGATATTGTTATCTACTTTCAAAATGCAGGAAGAACTATACGATCACTGGACAAATGCAGCAATCTAGAAGAACAAGTACGAAGTTAAAGGCTTTTCAAAAAAAAAAGTACGAAGTTAAAGAAAGCTATCGCACAATCATGAAACAGAAATCTGAGGTATGGGACATGGCACAAATAGATGAAATCAAACAAATACAATGCAAAGCAATTCCAACAAAAATAGTTGTCTTTGCATGGAGGATGATTCAAAATTGCTTACCAACTCTAGCACATTTGAAAAAGAGAAGAATCATTCAATCAGAAGTGCAAATTTGTTGCCACTTATGTCAACAGGATTGAGAAGAGGAAACATCTCAACATTTTTTCGGATTGTGCGAAATAACCAAAGAAATTTGGAAGGAAATCAAAGGGTGGCTTCAGATTACTTCGATAACCGAAGTGCCAACCATGGAAGAATTCCTCAAAGTTTGACCTCCGGCTATAAGTGCTGATTCATGGAAAACTTTCTGGATAGCGACAATGTGGGAGGTGTGGAAAGTAAGAAATCAAAATCATTTCAAAAACAAGAAACCACAGGTTGCAGAAACAGCGTACAAGATCAAAGAGATCACATGGCTATGGCTGAAGAACTGTGGACAGAAGAGCAAAAGTCGCATGATGAATTTCACGGATTGAAAGGTGAATCCAGTTCCCAGAATTTTTCAGATCCATTAGCCCTAGTATGCTAGTGGGCCTCTGCTCGTTATTTTTGTGTGAATTAAGAGTTTATGTGTAAACTCATGTAGAAATAGAGTGTGGCAAACGGTTCGGGCTAAATGAGCTAAACGGGCTTTTGTCTCGGACTGGATCGTTTAGTCCGGACTATTTATACTGTTTCGTAAAATGGGCGGATACGGGCGGGTTGGGTATCGAAAATGGGCGGTCCGGGCTTTATCCGTTTTACAAAATAGGCGGTCCGATTTTTTATTAAATAAAACAGGTGGATACGGGTAAAAGCCCGTATAACCCGCGAAAATTTAAATAATTTAATAAATCATTTTTTTTACTTCACGGACTTCTCGGATTCAAGGGTTCTACTCGGATTCAGATTCAAGTGACTTCTCATTTTTTGACTTCGTCGGAAGGGTTCTGCTTGCTCGGATTCGGAATCAGATTCAAGGGTTCTGGTCGGACCAGGTATTATAGAATTCTCAGCTCATCCAATTTTCAGGTTGTCCCCAACATCGTATTTCAGCTACGTTTTACTTCGTTGGAAGGAGATTTTTTTTTGCTGTGTTTGATGCAGGTTGTGCCCCTCTACCTCTCTGAAATGGCTCCTTACAAGTACAGAGGTGCCCTCAACATCGTATTTCAGCTGTCCATCACTGTGGGAATCCTCACGGCCAACGTGCTGAACTACGGTTTCGCGAAGATCAAGGGCGGATGGGGATGGCGACTGAGCTTGGGCGATGCTGTGGTTCCGGCCCTGATCATCACCGTCAGTTCGATGGTCCTCCCGGAGATGCCAAACTCCTTGATCCAGTGGGACAACACCGATAAAGCCCGTGCCCAGAGGAGTTCAATGATTTGATTGCCGCGAGTCAGGCGTCGAAATTGGTGGAACATCCATGGAGGAACCTCCTGCAGAGGAAGTACCGGCCACATCTCACGATGGCTATTGCCATTCCATTCTTCCAACAATTCACCGGTATCAATGTCATCATGTTTTATGCACCGGTGCTGTTCAAGACCCAACTCTGGCTAAACTGGAAGGTGTGAAAGAATGGAAAAAGTAAGAAATCCCACATCGATTCCACAATTAATCTACTAGGCTACGGGCATATATAAAATAAGGAGGGCATCGGTTTAATTCTATTCATTTAGAAAAGCTCTTGAGCTGCTGGATGAAAGGGTCTAGCGAATCCAAATAGTTTAAAAATTTAAAGTTGGGTTTTTGGCTAGCCCATAATATTGGGCTTAAGCCTAAAATCGACCCTGTACATGGTGGATGCGGGTTAAATGGGTGGATACGGGTTAAACGGGCTAAGCCCGTATTTGCCCGCCGAAAATATGGTCCAATACGGGCCGGCTGAAAAAAAAACGGACGGGCTTAGGTCCAGTGCAGATTAGTGCCCTGCGGACCGTTTACGAAAATCTCTGTGGGTTAATCCTTTTCAGCACGCCCCATTCTGGGATATCAGAGGTATTGGATTGCCAAGTACCCCGTGGAAGTGCTAGCGTCCTTTATAGCTCTTATGGTATGTTTTAATTTTTTTGAGACTATATTTATTTTATTTTGTTAGATTATATTTATTCTATTTCATCAATATTTAAATGGTTGGAAGAAGGGGATAAGAATACTTTCTTTCACCGTACAGTTTCCATTAGAAGACATAAATTGGCATGTCTCTCCTTCCCTGCAGCTGATGGTGGGGTTATTCCTCCAGAAGAGATCCCCAAGCTAATGGTTGATCATTATTCCGAGATGATGAGAGCTGAAGAGTTGGTAAATTCTCTTAACTTGTTGAAAAATATTCCCAGATTGGTAACTGAGCAGATGAATTCTGCTTTGATGCAGTGGCCAGAGGTGGATGAAATTAGGGAAGCTGTTTTCTCTTTGAGTGGAGAGAGTGCTCCAGGTTCAGATGGATTTTCAGGGTCCTTCTTCCAGCATTGCTGGGATATCATTGCTGCAGACTTGACTAAGTTGGTTTATTATTTCTTTGCTGGACACAGTTACCTAGAACTATTACTTCAACGCTTCTGTGCTTGGTGTCTAAGGTAGCAATTCCCAGCAATATGTCTGATTTTCGTCCGATCAGTATGTGCAACTTTGTGGGCAAAGTGATTACAAAGATTCTGACTACTAGGCTGGATGTTATTCTACCTCATATCATCTCACTTCAGCAGAGCGGATTTGTTAAAGGTCGTCTAATATCTGATAATACGCTCCTGGCTCAAGAAATGATTCATTCTATTGATGGGAAACAGGGTTTTTTTAATGTTGCTATCAAATTGGATATGGTGAAAGCCTTCGACAGAGTGTCCTGGATTCATCTTATTCGAGTGCTTCGTGCATTTGGTTTTTTGGAGACTTTTATAGATGCTGTATGGAGAGTGATATCTCAAAACTGGTTCTCTATTCTATGGGATGGTCAAACTCATGGCTTCTTTTCAGCATCCCGGTGGGTCAGACAGGAGGATCTCCTCTCACCTGCCCTTTTTGTTATAGCATCAGAAGCATTGAGCAGGAGCTTGGATCAGTTAATTTTGGAAAAACTGTGGTGTTCCTATCAGACTCCGAGAGGCTGTGAGCATATATCTCATCTGGCTTTCGCAGATGACTTAATATTATTTTCTAAAGGAACAAATCGAGCCATTTCTGCAGTGTTTTCGCAGAAAACACTCGCTGAAAGAATATGAAATGATGTCTGGTCAGAAAATAAATCTATCTAAGAGTACTTTCTTCATATCAGATAAAGCCCCTTTTGAGCAGATTGCAGACATTACCTCTTGGTCTGGTATTTTGCATAGTTCTCTCCGGCAGGTGTATTTAGGAGTTCCTCTATACAAAGACAGGAAGAAGACAAGTTTGTTCTCTTCTCTAATTTTGAAGGTAAAGAACAGAATTGATAACTGGAGCAACAGATTTCTGAGCATGGGGGGAAACTGCTTTTGATTCGGCATGTTTTATCCTCTGTCCCTATCTATCAGTTCATGTCTTTATTTCCGAGCAAGTTTGTCATTAAACAACTGGAATCTATTTTTGCCAATTTCCTGTGGGATGAAAATGGACAGAAAAGGTGTCACTGGACATCATGGAAACGGAAATGTTTGCCATTGGACGAAGGGGGGCTAAGTATTCGGAGACTTCATGATATTTGTGTGACAACTTCGATGAAGTTGTGGTGGTTTTTCCTCAAGGGGGACTCTATCTGGGCTTCTTTCATGAGTAGCAAATATGGGCAGAGATCTGCATTCCATACAGATGTAATCCCTCGGAAACGTTCCCACACATGGAGGAAAATGATGGAAATTAAGGAGGTTATGACTGATAAAATTAATTGGATTATTGGTAATGGTAGATCAGTAAATCTCTGGTATGATAAATGACTCCCGGGGCATGACTTAAGGGGATTTGCTTCTCTCAATAGCAGTGCATGTCTGGTGCAACAAATAATTATGCATGACTCTTGGGATCTATCTGAAGTTTCATTATCTGAGTCGGTAAAAGAGTCCATTCTAGCAGTGGAAAGAATCTTTGGGGAAGACACGCCAGTATGGATTTCTTGTAAGGACGGATCTTTCAGTTTCAAAAATGCTTGGGATTGTATTCGCCATCGGTCAGTGAAGAGTAGAAGCTTCAAGCATATCTGGGACTACTTTATCCCTGCCAAATTCAGTTTGGTAATATGGAAAGCTCTGCATAAAGCATTGTCGGTAGATAAGAATGTGCAACGAAGGAGGGTTAATCTAGCATCTCGGTGCGACTACTGCCTGCTGAATCCACAAGAGGAAACAATAGATCATCTGCTGGTTACTGGGGAATTGGCAAGCAGTGTCTGGAAATATTTTGATGCAAGATTTAACATCTCAACTGACGTTAATTCACTGGATCAAAAGCTTATGCAGTGGCAGTCACATTCAAGTGGGAAAGCCATCTGTTATTGCAGGAAAATCATTCCGCTGGTAATATGTTGGTGTATCTGGAAGCATACGTGCCAGAGTTGATATGATGACATCCCTCTAAATTTTGGATCAGTGATCCCTATGGGTCCAAACTCTGATAAGGAATATCTTGGATCATAGCGATACATACCGTCCTATACGGGATGAAGAGAATGCACTCCTGTTGGCTGCTGGAATATTTTTGTCGGATTCTCCCCCTACTCTTAATAGAATAGTGTGGGCTGGTCCTATATCTCCTGCTCTCAGATTGACCATGGCTTGGAAGCATTTGAATTTGAGATCTTCTACTGGAATAGGTGGAATTGTTCGGAATTATGAAGGAAATCTAGTTGAGGCATTTGCTAGTGGAAATGATCGAAGGTTGGATGATTTGGAGGTTCTCCAATTCTGTGTGCATAGATATCATGACTATGCATTCAATCTGGAGGTAGAACTCCCGAGATCTCTTCAATATTTTATGCATGCGATGGATAAATATCCTTATGTAAGAGCTCTTAAGATGGGTGCTTTTCTCAATCTACTCATATTAAGCTCCTACCAACTAGATTGAAATGTATGAAAATCGCGGTGCCTTTAGCAAAATGGGGGCTAGAGCATGGTGATCACAATTTTTTTGACGAAGAAGATTTGCCAGATCGTACAAAGCAGCTGCTACATCAGGTTGTAACTGAAGCAAGGCGAGAAGCTGCGCTGATCAGTCTCTACAAATTAGAATTGTATGTGGTTGTAATACTGTTGATTTCATTGTGAGGCATATTGAAGGAGTCTGCAACCATCAGAGAATCTCGCTGGAAAAATGCTCCTTACTGTGCTTCAAATCCAACGTTGCAGGGGTTCAGGGCAATATGTAGGGGCTATAAAAAGACAACCCTGACGGCCATGGATGTCTCTGGAATCCGCAAGCGGTCTTTGCTATTATGGGGGTGTGAGCTTCATGCAGCTTGCTCCCCCGGCCAAGGTACACAATGCTAAATCCAAAAACTGTTCTAGTTTGTTGCTGTGTGCTCTAGTATGATGCTGTGGACAAGAATGACGCTACTGCTGAAAGGGAGACGAGCTGCTGCTGCATCATGAAGGACTGCAGAGATGGGCATAAGTGCTGCTATTGGCACGAAACAATAACAGGTTGATGTGCAGCAGGGCATAAGTGATGCAGAGATGGCATAAGTGTTGTTATTCAATAAAGGACTGCAGAGATGCTCCATCCAATATACTAGCAGGTGTTTGGGATGCTGGAACAACTCAGTTGATGTGCAGCAGGAATTGAACATCGGCAGGAGGATCAAAGCAACTCCTGCTCCAAAACCTCTTAAATACAGTGCAAAACTGATAAGGACGAGGCTTCGGAAGTTGTTACCTTCATTTGTTGCTGTATCTGTTTTTACTTTCTTAATTTGGGCATATGTTACGTGTAACAAAAAATATTTGGTGGACGGCCGCCCAAATAATTTTTTTTTTTTTAAATTATTTTTAAAAAAAATATTTTTTTTTTTAAAAAAATTATTTTTTGCATCCCCCAATAATCATTTTCACTTCATTTTGTTGCCATTGGTAAGGCATCGTATCAAAATCACACCACCTCATTGGTCTCCTCCATATCTTCTTATCCACCATTCAATCCACACAATTTGCTCTACTCACATCAAATATTCATTCCACGATCCACAATCACGATACACCTTCGCAGATGGCCATGGCAACCCAAGCAGCACTCTTCGCCCCGACTCTCTCCGCCGCGAAGTCAGCCGACCGCGTGGCGGCTCCATGGAAGCATTCACTCGCCCAGTTCTCCACCGCCAAGCCGTTGAAGAGCGGATCCGCCGTATCCCACCGCGCAATCCGCGCCATGGCCGAGGAGGCTCCAGTGGCGACGAAGGAGCCCGAAGCGCCGGCCGGATTCACCCCACCGGAGCTTGACCCGAACACCCCGTCGCCCATATTCGGCGGCAGCACCGGCGGTCTTCTGCGTAAAGCTCAGGTGGAGGAATTCTACGTCATCACGTGGGACTCCCCCAAGGAGCAGGTATTTGAGATGCCGACCGGCGGTGCCGCCATTATGCGTCAGGGCCCGAACCTGCTGAAATTGGCCCGTAAGGAGCAGTGCTTGGCCCTTGGTACGAGGCTGAGATCCAAGTACAAGATCAAGTACCAGTTCTACAGGGTTTTCCCCAACGGTGAGGTCCAGTATCTGCACCCGAAAGATGGGGTGTACCCAGAGAAAGTGAACGCCGGCCGCAGCGGAGTCGGACTGAATTTTAGATCTATTGGGAAGAATGTGAGCCCGATTGAGGTGAAATTCACTGGAAAGCAAGTCTACGATTTGTGAGGCCCTTCCGTGTGATTAGGTGGGAATTCGAGGGGTTTACTTGATGCATTTGTATAATCATCTATGACTCTTGCTTTATTCAACAACAACAAAAAAAAAACATTGGGTTATATTCATTTGATGGAGTTCAATTCAGAATACAAATTATATACATTTTTGTAAGTTTGACCACTGTCATCCTCCAAAATAGTTCAAAATTACATGTTTTGATTCAATTTCAACGATTTTTGTTGGTAATTTGGTTACACATTTTCCATGATTAAGAGTTCTTTATTAGTATTTTGTCGTGGCAACCACATAAAAAGTATAGTATTTTTGGTACAATATGTATATCTTCGTATTTCAAGATTTCAGACTGAAATTTGATACCGCAAGATTTTCTTTTAAGAAAATTACAAGAAATCATTGTTGCTAACGAGCGTGGGCGTGTGGGCATGAGCATGGACGTGTGGGCATGAGCATGGACGTGTGTGCGTGAGAGTGTGAGCATGAGCTTGAGCACGTGAGCGTGAGCGTGTGAGCGTCAATGTGTGAGCATCAGCATGTGAGTGTGTGAGCATGTGAGCCTGAGAGAGCGGGTGAGCGTGAGCGGGTGAGCGTGAGCGGGTGAGCGTGCCCAAGTGGTGGAACTAGGGGTGAGCATTTGGATTTCAAATTCCGAAAGACAGAGCATTCCAAATTTCGAAATTCTGAATTCCGAAATTTTGAATTGTAATACGGAATGGATCGGGATTGCGGTTCGACTTCCAAAATAATTTTAGAACGGATTCTGAATTTTGACCAAATTCAGAATTTTGAATTCCGAATGCCTACCCCAAGGTCGATCTACAAGCAACATTCTCTGAAGATTGGTTTCAATCATAGTGGAGACTATAGGTGGGAAACAGAATACACATCCGATTCTGGGAAGATCTATTATGCGGAAATGAAATCCTAATGGCCAAATTTCCAAGACGGTATCGGAAATCCCAATCCCGTGGACAATCGATATCCAGCCATGGTCAATGGGAGGAGGGAGGGCGCATGGTTATTGAACCAAAGCAGGAAGAGAGAGCTCAATGCTATTGAGTTGACCGACATGCAACATCTAACACTGCGGTTATCTCAAATCTACGTTGAAACATGTCAAAGTCAATGACTCAGGAAGCAGGCAGGTAATCAAATGCAATGCACGGTCAAGGGCAGCTATACAAACATCATGCGACAGAAGAGCACAAACATTGATGATCACACAAAAGCTACATTAAGGAAAGCATGGAGCAGATACTTACCAGCCAGAATCGCGATATATACATGGCAATCACTTCAGGACCAGTTACCAACAAAACAAAACCTGCAAAAAATGAGGATTATTCCTCAAGACCAAGACATTCCATGCACTAGATGCAACGAGGGAGATGAAAGAAAAGCCAACTTATTCGAGGAATGCAGAGACTCAATTGCCATTTGGGCACAAACCTACCAGTGGCTACAATTACCCAACAAATCAAACCTGATTGTCGCCGATCTACGAACCTACTCAATGCAGAATTGATTAGGCAAATCCTTTAGGTGTGATTGTGAATGAAGAAGGTCATGACCATCTGGGGGGATTTGGGGAGACCACAGTCCACCATGTTAAGAATGAAAAGAAGAAGAACACAAAGGTTTACGTGGCAATTGCCCATGGGGATGATTCTTCCTTGTTTATTACAACTACAATGGGTTCTTATATACATGTAAGGATTTGAGATGCTTGCTTTGGATCACCATCACGCGTGCTTGCTTTTTCTTCTTTTGCATGCTATCTTTTTCTTCTTTTGCTATCACGCGTGGATGTGTCCCCTCATCAATAATGCTATCTTTCCATGACTTTATCAACACACCATGCTTTCGATCCCCCCTTTAGGGAACCACTGTTCCTTTTCTTTCTGCATCCGATTGGCTTCCCATGTACTAAATAAAGGCTGTCATTAAAGTAAAAAATAGAGTGCAACGCTTACGCAACTGATTCGAGTATTAAAAATGAATACACTATTTTTTATATTAGAGTTTGGCATACATTATATTATGTTTACATCTGCACCAGAATGGAAGAAGGTGTTGTGGTCTAAGTATGGAAGGGAGGGTGTACTGAGGGTTGGTAGATGTCGAGTTTTAGGTCACTGGTCGGGTGAAGATGGGAGTAGCAGTACTAGGCGGGGTAGAACCTCAAAAGAAATGTTGTGGTGGCAAAATGTAAACATGATTGCAAGAGAGGAATGGTTTGTAGAGATGATGAAGTTGAAGATTGGGAATGGGGAGAGAGTGACATTCTGGGAAGACTGTTGGGCTGGTAGTGAATCTCTAGGAAACAACTTTGTGAGACTCATGAGGATAGATAATTTGAGAGGGAAAACAGTAGGACAACATGGACATTGGGTAAATGGGATATGGGAGTGGAGATGGGAATGGAGGAGAGATCTTTTTGAGTGGGAAAAGGAGGAATTGGAGGAGCTGAAAGAAATAATCTCACATGTTGTTTTGCAGGTTGACATGGTGGATTCCTGGAGGTGCATGGATAATGGAACAGTCGCATATGAGTCCCGAACAGCAGCACAAAATTTGCAAGATCTCAAACCATGGCTGGCGGAACCAAAGGAGGTGGACAAGATGAAATTAATATGGAGCAGGTTTGTCCCTAAAAAGTCTCTATCTTCTGTTGGAGATTTTTACAGAACCAGTTACCTACATTGTGGAACCTACAACAATGTAATATTATTCATGTTGAAGTACATATTTACTGGTTGATATGTGGTCTGGATGTGGAGAATGAGAATCATGTTTTTGAGTTATGTGTTTTTGGGAAAGAGGTGTGGATGATGATTTGGGCATGAATCCAGGTTGATGAAACTGAGGCTTTGAATCTGATAGATTTTATGCACAGGAAGCCTTCTGGTATTACAGTACAGGTGTGGTTATCGTTTTGGATGGCCACAAATTGGGTTATATGGACAGCCAGAAACAAGAAACATTTTTTTAATGTTGAAATATCTGATATCATGGTGGTGAACAGGATTCAAGTTTATACTTGGCAACGGATGAAGGCTGCTTCGACAAAGAATTCTTTTGTTTATGGAATTGGAGAATGGCTAAGATCACCATTATCTTGCCTCTCTGATTATGTATAGCTTTTGACCGGAGGAAGAAATAAGTTTGATATGTAAATATGCAAATACACCCGTCTTATGTTTCTAATATATTTTGCTTAACAAAAAAAATATTTACATCTGCACCAAAATTATTATTATTGATGAGAAATAAATTATTTTAGAAATTTCATTACATTTTTTTGGAAGGTTATTAAATACATTTTTTATAATACTTAATTAGGATTGGTCATTCATCATGGGCGGACAATCCTCCCGTCAGACAGCAGGGAGCCATTGATCAGATTTCTGGCCGTGTTGAGGATATCCTGAACTATAGGATAATACACATTATTCGGGGATTAATGACATCCTGTTATATTGAGGAGATTTACCATATTGGTCGAGAAGACAATTAGATTGGTGATGGGCTAGCGAAGGTTGGACTGAGAGCCTCAAAACTGATATACACCACTCCCATTCTGCCCCACCCCTGCACCCCCCTCCATTTACCCCCTTTTTTTTGGGTGTTTTCCCCTATTTAGATCTAGGGTTTATTGGGTTTAGCCCTAGGATTTATTGGGTTTAGCCCTAGGGTTTATTGGTTTTAGCCCTAGGGTTTATTGCATTTAGTTCTTGGGTTTAGGGGATAGGGTTTTAAATTTTTTCGGCGGCGAAGTCGCAGTAAATATTACTTCTAAAATTATAAATTTGTAAGATTCATACATTTTTATAATTTATACCACCAAAATGGGGGAAAATGGAGGG